>JBAMAX010002989.1:0-17516 GCA_037043745.1 Chymomyza amoena
GTAGAAGATAGTGCCATTGCGATGTACGTCGGCCTTCCGCAGAACGCTCTCCATGACGAAGTTGAAGAGGTCGCATGATAAGGGGTCGCCTTGTCTGAAACCTCGCACGGTATCAAAAGGCTCGGAGAGGTCCCTTCCTACCTTGACGGAGCTGCAGGAATTACTCAACGTCATTTTGCAAAGCCTTATCAGCTTCGCAGGGATACCGAGCTCAGACATTGCGGCATATACGCGATTCCTTATTGGGCTATCGAAAGCTGCTTTGTAGTCGACGAACAGGTGGTGAGTACCGTGGTCGTCAACATAAAAAGGAGTCCTTTCCGAGGCTTGTTTCTTGGCCTTCACTGAATAAGTGTTTACGTGGCGGGTTCCAAGCCCTGCGCACAACCCAGATTTAATGTCCTGGGGATTGGACAGCGCCGCACACATTGGTTCACAGACTGGTGGGTGCTAGTCTGCTATTCAGAAGGGGCCACGAGGAGGCTGTGTGTCAATTTGGATAAAGCAAGGAACAAGGATCGTTCTGGCGGCCGTCGTATTGACCACAATCAGACACTTTGCCTTGTATGCGATATCCCACCCCACCAAGCTGCGACTCGCTTACAAAAAAAGGATGTTTCTTTTTTTGGTCATAAATCGCAATTTAGAGGGTTTTACAGCCTTTTCCTGCACTATTTTAGGTTCGGAGCAACAGTTTAAACTCCATTGTATGCCATTTAACCACAATTCCAATACATTTTGTCAGATCTTGAATATTTCAATATTTCAAGCAGTGCCTTTAAATCAGTTCCTTTAAAAAGCTTTAATTAAATACATTTCATAGACAATGAGCTTTACTCCGCAATTGATAAGCTTTAAAAAGCTTTAAACTTTTCATAAGTAATTAAAAGTTGTTTTTAAGTCAAACATAAGGCAGACAGGACAGCTTTGTAATAACTCAGCTTAAAAATAATTCAGTTAAAAAATATATTTTTATAGTAGTAAAATTTTTTACCAATTGCATCAAAATAACACAAAGGAATTAAACTGTGAAAATGCATGCAAAACCAATTTGCTGTACCGAACCAAAAACCGGAGCGGAGTGGAGCAAAGTACTACACTGAAAAAAAAACAAGCACAACAAGTAAAAACAAAAAAAAAAGCAAGCATTGGCATTAAGTCTACTTCATAACTGTCAAGCACTGCATACGGCATAAAAAGCATAAAAAAGAAGCAGAAAAACAAAATGGCAGATATAGAGAGAGAGAGAGAGGAGGAAGGAAAAAAAAGCAAACGAAGCAAACAGGCAAACAAAACAAAAAATAAAGCAAACAAGTGTAGAAAAGCGGAACTGTAAAAATAATTGCAAAAAAAGCAAACGCGCATACATATGAGTACTCACACAGATACTTACACACACACACACACGTGCACACAGATACTCACACTTGAATATGGAATGAAATGCTTTTTGCATAAAAAGCCCAAGCCCAACTCCCAATCCTGCTCCTCCTCCCTTATAATTGACATAAAGTTGCAGCCATTGTGCTTGCCAGCATTGTATGACGAGCTATGAGTCCTGGTAGGAGCCTGACTGCTGGCTGGCAGTCCTTAAGCTGCTTTTCAAGCGCAGTTCCTTCAGATTCAGATTTCTGCGTCCTTTTCTTACTTACAATCATAATTCATATCAACTTTATCAGAACGTGGAGCCGCCGCCGCCTCTGTTGCATGCCACCATTTTGTGGTAGGTAGGTGGACAGCAGCTTACAATAAATCACTCATACGCAACGTTGTGACGACATTTGCATGCCAACGATAAAATTAGCTACCTGTTAAAAGCTCATGCATTGAATTTTAATTTATATGCCAATGAACTGGCAAATGGCAAACGTTACTCTGTGACGTCACTGACATCACCGACGCTGCCACCTTCTTGCAACCACTTAAGTAAATTTATGCGACTTATGTGCGTATTTTTATCTATATAAATATTTGAGTAGGGTTATTTTGTAAGTGTGTGTGTGTGTGCGCCATTTGAGTGTCTCACTTGTATTCACTCACATTTACTCTCACTCTCCCACCGAACTCTCTCTCGCGCCATTTTACACGTCAGCTTTGCTGAGGATTTTGTGCCATGAATGCTATGTATATTTTATCGACCTACTCTACTCTACTCTCCGGTAACTAAAGTAAGGTTTTAAGCTTCCATTTTTGCTGTATTTCATTAAGTGTTGTAGTAAAAACGCTCTCTATCGTATATAGATATGTAGATAGAAACTTGGGTGGTATTTTTTTCCTAAAGAGTTACTCACGGTATTAATTTTTGCTTATGCGAAACTAAGCTGAGCTTATGAAAATATTTAAAGGGAAGGGTATCTAGCATCGTTGCAGCATAGTTATAGAGGTATCTTCTTCTAATCTTCTCAATTCAGGAATATTGAGAGTTTATGCCTTTTTACTTAGCATAAGCAGCATATTATTTACAAAGAAGAAGACGCTGGAGATTATCGAAATTTAACTCGAATGTGATCAGTAGCATGCAAGATCGTCATCATCATCATCATCAATTCCTTTATCTCCGGTTGGAGCATAGGTCCTCAATAAAGCACTTCCACCTGGTTCTATTTTTGGCTAGCAATTTTAGCTCGTTCCATGATTTTCCGCATTCATCGACCTCTTTTTGTAGCGACCTCCTCCATGTTGTCTTAGGGCGGCCCTTTTGCGGCTTCCTTTAGGGAGTCAATCAAGAGCTTGACAGCCAACTTCCTTCGCATCCTTCCGCAGTGTGTGGTCTAACCATCTCCATTTCCTTACCTTGATAGTGTTGGCCATGGGTTCCAGGTTGCATTTATTATATAGGTCGGCATTGCTGATGACGTTTGGCCACCGCACTTTAAGAATACGCCGGAGACATCTATTCACAAAACTTTGGATTTTTCCTGTTAGAAGGTCGGTTACAAGCCAGGTCTCGCATCCATAAAGCAGCACTGATTTAAGTAACCTCATTTTGGTTTGGAAGGATATTTGTGACGAATTCCAGATTTGGCGCAGTTGCGCATATGCACCGGTTGCTTCGTTTATTCTGGCCAGAATATCCTTTCCAGCACTGTTCTCAGCGGATATTATACTTCCTAGGTATGTGAAGTCTTCAACTTGCTCAATCTCTTTGCCTTGTAGCAAAAAGTTGTTTTCGTTATTGCTGTTTATTTTCATTGACTTGGTTTTGTCGATGTTGATTTTAAGACCAAATTTTCCCGACTCGGCGCACAGATCATCTAGTTTTGTTTGCATATCTGAGTGTTTTACTGACAATAGTATCCGCATATACAAGATCTTCTAGATGTTGGGTGAAATTCCAGTAGATGCCTCTTCGCTTGCCTTCAATGAAGTTATGTAATATGTCATCAATAACGATCAGGAAAAGGATCGGTGGAAGTAGACATCCTTGTCTAACACCTGCGCTGGTTGGGATTAGAGCTCGACATTGTGGAGTATTGAAATCCTGAAATCCGCATATTGTGATCTGGTTAGAGCTATAAGCATCAGCATGCAAGATAAAAGATGTAAATGTCCGTTCGTTGGTATGAATGTCTAGGTTTAGAAATTAGAGGAGCTTAAATAAAACTGAAGATTTGGACTACTCGTTTTTGATTACGCAACTTTTCATTCATTAATGTTTTTGAAGCGACATATTTTCTAGAATATTCAAGCTGCAGCTTTAGTTGAAGTTATAAAAATACTTCAAAATATGTCGATTAATACCAAACAATTTAATAATTGGGCACTAATTAATAGTTAGCATCGCTATGATAAATATTCATCTCGAATCAGCCATATAAGACCCTGGAAGATTCAATGATCATTTATCACTTCCGATCAGCGATTTAAAAAACCGAAAGACTTAACAAATTTATCTTCTTTGTTTAAATTTTTTGAAAATTTTTATATAAATACCTTGTAAATTGGACCCCCAAGGACTTTCTAGTCTATATGTGACTCCCCCAGGTGTCAAACGTTACAACCTATGTAAATTTGGTTAGTCATATAATGCGACGCGATTTAAGGTGTGTTGTCACATATAACTAAAAAGAATCCAGTACATTTGCGGCAGAAACAGAATCCGGTCATTTTTCTGTCGCTAGCGACAAAAACAGAATTCCATACATTAGCAACAGAAACAGGATTGGGATACGTTTTTCAGAGCACAGCCGAATGAAACTTATAAAAAATCTTTTATTTCTGTAGAGCATTTGATGATTGCTACATTTTCTTTTCGAACTTTTTCACTTGAAGCGTCATTTGAGCCAAGTTTTATTTTTATTTATAGTCAACTTCATTTTGGCGTGATGTTATATTGATGCTAACAAAATGTGACAATTATTTTTATTGCGATTCCTAAAATGTATTGAACAGATTGAGTATCTCTTTATTCTATCAGAAATTGAATAATATAAGAAAAAATATTTTTGGTGTGACGTTATCAGCAATAGAGGCGGCCTTTGACTATTCGAAAGTTCGAGTAACATGTTCGTATTCGTTTTACGGCAGCAAGACCGAATAAAACTGAAAAAAGCAAATATTTGTTTTTTTCTGATACATAGGATGATTGTCATATTTTTTTAGTATTTTTTTCTGAAGACGTTACTTAAGCCAAAGTTGTTTTTAATTAAGGTCAACTTCCATTTTGGCGTGATGTTATATTGATGCCATCAAAATGTGAAGATTATTTTTGTATGAAAATTGTTGTTTAATATACCTAACAATTGATTATCAGAATATTCTCTTTCCCGAATAGAAAGATATAACAAATAATACTTTTGGCGTGACGTGACGAGCAATAGAAGTGGGGTTTGTCTAATATTAGTAATTATTATCATAATTTTATGTGTATAGGCCTTAAATCTTAAGGCAGCTTAAGGCCCGCTTAGGTTCAAGGTCCTATGCGTCAAAAGCTTATATATTTTGGCGTGACATTACCACCAAAAGAAGTAGGTTTTGACTAATATTATTATTTTATATAGTATGTGTTGGCCTCAAAACTTGAAGCCAGCTTAAGACCCGCTCATGTTTAAGTTTCAGGCGACAAAAGCTTATATGTTTTGGCGTGACGTTACCAACAATAGAAGTGGATTTCGACTAATGTTATTTTATAGGAAATCAAAATTTTTTTATGTTGACGCCTTGATGCCAGCCCAAGTTCAGGACCCGGTCGACAAAAGTTTACATGCCTTTTTTTTATTTATTTATCAGTCAAAATCTTTGAGAAACATTGGCATCGCTTCTTAGTATGAGTCAAATGCCGCAGTTTCCAAAGATCTTAACATTTGCTATGTTAATGAAGAAGTCAATCAACTTATCAATAGAAACATCGAAATATTATTAGACCATTGTAATAATTTAGCCTTTAATTTAACAGATAATAGTCAAACTTATAGAGTAGACTTAAAAATTTCATATTCTTGATCTCTCAAGTAGATTTTAATTCAGAATATTATAATACTAATTTGCATATAGCACCTAATGTGAATAGAGTCTAGCTACTCCTGCCAATTTTTTAAACAATTTTATATAATTTACTGATTTTTTTTTTGGCCGCACTGTAAGTAAAATTCGTGGGGTTTTTCTAAATATTTTTCCCGGCCCTTAATGATTCTAATGCTATTATAAATTTTCATTATAATTTAATATCTCTGTAAAAAAAGGAACTAATTAAGCCTGAACTCTGTATTGTAAGGAATTTAAATTGTAAGTAAATTGGAAAAAAATAATTTTTCCTTTTTCTGATGGTGTTTATAGAGTGATTCCCCTTAAAACACAAACAAATTTGTTTGTCATAATTTTAAGAAATTATTTCTTACCAAAAAGGACAATTTTTTGTATTCATATAGTATATTCCTCTGCCTTAATTTGGAATCTACCTATATAATGTGTTTTTCTTCTAATTCTTCGTTACCAAAATTAGGAAAATAGTTTTCTTCTAAATAATGTAAAGATAAGTAGCTGGAGTTGGCAGCGCGATCAACAGCGGGAGTTGGCAGGGCGTACAACTTGCAGCGTAGGCAGAACAGAGTAGAGTCGAAAAGCGGTAGTCAAGAAAAGTTGTAAAGTCGTTTTAAAGTCGTTTAAAGTCGTTTAAAGTTGTTACTCTTATAGTTCATTATACTCATTAATTAATAAACAAATAAATATCAATCCTACATAAATATCAATCGTACATTAATTAAATATTTCTTGATTCTTTTCAGATTTAGAATAGCATCGTCAGTAGCTAAAAAATATGGAAGCTACAGTTTAAAAATAAAATGTAAGTACTAAGAAGCTATTTAAATAATAATTTTTTTTAAATACTCTGTTAAATTTTAAAATATATAGCAAATTTAAGTATTTGGAATCATTAAGATTTAAGCTTTTGAATAGTTATAACTTGAAATGAAAATGAAAAGCTCTTTTTTTGGTGTACCAAAATTTAATTATTTCATTTAGGGGCTGTACCCAAATTACGTGACTCGTTCAGGGGTTGGGGGTCTTGAAAATACCAAGCTTGGTCATGCAGCTGTGGGTAAGGGAGCTGGGGGTCTATGTTTTCCTATATACCGTGGCGGGATAGGTTCAAAAATTGGGTCACGTAATTTGGTTAAGGAACATTAATGGTTAAAAATGATGGGACCTGAAAATTATTTTTTAACTTTTTTAGGCAGGCCATGTAAGTTCTTTGTATTTAGATTGCTCAATAGCAAAAAATTCGATTAGTTACGGATATATGTTTGTCGTCTTCAGCAAGAAAAGTGTGACCATCTCGGCTAATTGAATACCCTGTAGCTTAGATTACACAGGTCAACATGGTTCAGTTGTTGGAAAGCTAAGAGTCATTTCCAAGTAATTTGGTGCGTAGAATCCGAATCCGGCGTCAGAACTGGCCCATCACGTCGAGGATTTTGAGATATTTGAAGTTCTGTACCCAAAAATGGCGTTTTTTCCTACATTTGAGGTTATGTACAGGGCGCAAAAAATTTTTGTGGTCTATCTCTCCAGTTACATCATTTAGTACAACTCTTACCCTTTAATTTAAGGGTTCAAGAGATCAATTACGATTTTTTTTCGCAAAGTTATGGCTTTTCGAAGTTACGAGATATATCCCTTCGACGTCATTAGCATTTGCAGTAAGCCTTTGAGATAACACAGGTCAACATGGTTCAGTTGTTGGAAAGCTAAGAGTCATTTCCGAAGTAATTTGGTGCGTAGAATCCGAATCCGGCGTCAAATTTTGAGATATTTGAGGTTATGTACCCAAAAAATGGCGTTTTTTCCTACATATGAGGTACATAACCTAAAATATCTCAAAATCTGACATGATGGGCCAGTTCTCACGCCGGATTCGGATTCTACGCACCAAATTACTTCGGAAATAACTAGCTTTCCAACAACTCATGACCCCTGTATTTGTAGACCTGTGTTATTTTTTCGTGCCATCTTCGAGGGCCATCGCACTACTTACGAAAGATGTGGAAGTCGTTAAAAATACCAAATTTTTTAGTATTCAAAAATTCTAAGCCAAAGCTTTTTTCTGGATGAAAAAAAAAACCCAAAAATTTTCTCTATGGTACAATTTTTTCAAATAAGCAATTTTGTATATTTAAGGATTCGGCTTTGAATAAGCTTAAAATTTCCTTTTTATTTTAATACCGATTAGCTGATTTTTACAATTTCAGTTGTTTTTTTATAAAGCTAATCAGCTTGCCTTCTTTAGGGTATAAGATATATAACATATTTTAACGAAAATTCAAATATCAAATATCCTTGCCTAAGGCCGCAGACAACCCCACCTACCGACAGAACAACGTTGCCTTCTACACTAGTTTCATTTAAATATAAAAATAAAAAAGGACTGCAATCGAGGTCAAGCACTCAATTCTTGCAGCGTATCCCAAAGTTGGCCACTTTTTGTTCTCTATTTGATTTCGATAACAATTTTTTGGTTCTCTCTCTGTTTGGGTTGCCCTTTCAAATGAGATACTCGAAAAAATAACAAAAGCGGAGAACAGAAATATAGAGAGGGGGCATAACACAAGTGGCAGACAAACCCTGCAGCGATTTATTTAAATTTAGTTCGAAATGTGGAGTGGCAAAAAGATTAAAACTTGCCAACAACAATAAAAACTGTGAAAAATGTAAAACAAAAACAACAAATGAAAAAAGCACAACCAGTAAAAAAAATACCAGTAACTGTCAACAACCCAACAAATCTAATTAATCCCACTTGACCTCTATAGGCCTTGATTCCGTTTAAGCCTCAAAACCGAAAAAAAAACAGCAAAAAACAAATCATTTAACAAATAATGTGACAAATGCTGTGGAAATCCGAAAAAAAGGCAACAAAAAAAAGGTTAGTTTAGAGCTCTTTAGTTGTAAAATGACAAGGGATAAAAACTCATACAGTCACACTTAGAATTTCTCGCCCGCTTGACCGTTAATAGCTTAAGTTTTCTCTCAGGCAGCTTTTCAAGGATTTTCTTTTTTTTGCCTCTTAAAGTGTCGCATTGATTTCGTTTGTGGGTTTAGCTTTGACCTCGTTTTCACCTTCATTGGGTACATTTCGTATGTGACTGGCATAATGCGGCCATATCTTTGACTAAGCTCAGTGTGACCATGCCAATGTGTGAGTGTTTGAGTAACTGAGTGTAAGTGTGTGTTTGTGTGCATGTGTGTGTGTGTGTGTGTGTGCTGGCTGCTACTTTTCTTAGGCCTGCCTCAAGCATACAAAAACAAATCCCATTGCTTATTATTTTTAGTAAATTATGAAAACGATGAGCTTAATAGCTCGAGCATGGGCTCTAACAAAACAGAACATGTGTTACCAAACCAACTTGAAGCATGTAAAACAATCTTAAGGATGTACGAAAAACAAGCGAGCATCCTGGGTAAAGGATGTGCCAAACTTTGGAATGCTCTTTCTAGCTTTTCGAAGAAAAAAAAACGAACAGCTGCTGGCTCTGAAGCCTGAAATAAAGAGCAACTGGTTTTGTTAATTTTCTGACATTCAAGAAGAGCAACAGGGCCTTGAGAATTTTCTAAAAATTTTTAAGGCAGTAAGATCTAAAACGCTATTAAAAAAATTATTTTTGAAATATCTTTATCTGGCAAATTTAAAAATAAATAGCTAGTATAAGTATTTGTAATCATTAAGATTTTTGGAATCAAAACACAAATAAAATTTAAATAGTGTTTACTTTTTCGTTATTGTTTTTAAAGGCCTGTTGCCAATATAGATAAGATATTCTTTTTTTTAAGAAAATGTGTTGGTTAAAAATAGTTAAACAATTTATTTAAAGGACACAATTACCATCCAAGAAAAGCATTTTAGTTCAAAAATATTCAGTAGTCTAGCCACAATAATATTTAAAGAAAAAATAAGTTATCCCTATTATTAGCCATAATTCGTTAAGTTTAAAAACTGAAATTTAGCCCATTTTTTTTTTTCAAAAAACGCTGGTAGCAGCTTCAAGTACCTTATCTAACGGGTGATTCATTAAGACCTTTTTTTTTAATGATTTGGCAAATCCAAATTTTAAAGGAATGATGGGATCTTTATTTATGATTTCGAAAGGATATTTTATGGCATTTATTTTTTAAAAATAATCACGTTCAAATGTTGGCCGCAACTGCGTTTTAAATGGTCTATCCTGAAGGTTCAAGCATTTCCACTGGTATTTTGGCTTCCAAGGCCTCAATCGTTGCTGGTTTGTCCACGTAAACTGTTGACTTTACGTAACCCCAAAGAAAAAGTCGAGCGGTGTGATATCGCACGATCTTGGCGGCCAAGGTACGGGTCCCATACGTGAAATTAATCTCTCACCAAATTGACCTCGCAATAGAGCCATTGTTTTATTGGCAATGTGAACCGGAGCGTCATCCTGTTGGAACCAAATGTCGTCGAGATCACGGGCAACAATTTCAGACAGCAAAAAGTCCGTTAACATGGTCCGATGACGTGCTGGTAACGTTCGCACCTTGCTCATTTTTAAAAAAAATACGGACAATCATTGGCCACCAGCCCACAGACTGCACCAAACCGTTGATTTTCTTGGATATAATGGCAGCTGGTGAACCTCTTCGGGTTGATCTTCTCCCAAATACGGCAATTTTGCTTATTCACGAAGCCGCTAAGCCAAAAGTGGGCCTCATCACTGAACAAAATTTTGGTCGAAAACAACGGATTTTCATCGATCTTACCAAAGAGCCCATTCACTAAAACGGCGACGTGCAGGAAGATCATTCGGCTTTCCATGATGATTTGCCAATGAATACTGAACAACTTTGCCTTTGACAGCTGTCATGGATCACGCGTGATCCACACGAAAATCCCTATTGAAAAAAAGGTCTTAATGAATCACCCTTTATTTAAACCTCTTAACGTTATCTCTACTAAAGTCAATTTGGCTCATATTGTTTTTGTATAATAGGGCAATTTAAAATTTGTCCTTTCCCATCTAATATTTTTAAATATAATGTAAGGTCTGAGTAATTTTCTTATTAACTCAAGAGGAGCTTATTTTAAATATCTTTGTCTAAAGTTGTAGGAATAAACCGACTTTATTAATTTTTTAGCTCATAAAATGTAATCAAATTTTCTGTAAATTAATATTTGTAATTTAAAAACTTTTATATTAGATCATTTCTGCCGTCACCAATTCTCCTATTCATAAAATTTGAATTCTAACAAAGTTCCAAAGTGTTGCAAACATTAAATACAGCCTCTGCCAAACATTTAGTAAGAGTATTAAGAAAACAAAAACAAATCTTAAACCGAAGACTGAGTGAAGAAAGGCATGAAGAGTAGGTCGGTCGGCTGAAACCGAACACGGAGTGTTAAACCAAATATGCGGCATGAAAATTGTAGCACAACATTAGGCGCCCGACTACTTAGCTGAGTGTGAGTGTGTGTGTGTGATCTGTGTGTGTGTGAGTTTGTTGTGGAACGTCCTAAATGCAATGCACGACGCCATTTTATTTAATATGCCTGCCGCTGGCTGCTTAGCTGCTGCTGCTGCCGTCTCTGCCACATGCCGCATGCCACCGATTATCTAAAAGACATTAGCGTAATGTACTACAGCATACTTTTGGGGCGCTCTGGCGTTCACCCGTCCGTTTCTCCCCCCATGTATATCACCATGTATTTTGCTTAGCAAATTTACAAAATGTCGTCTAGTATATGCCGTGAGCACTTTTTTTTGTTGTAGCATTTTTTTTTGGTATTTTTGCTGTCTTCACAAGCTATTTTTAATTATTTTTAATGTCGTTTTGTTTTATTTTTTGGTATTTTTATTGCTCCTTTTTTGTGTCGTTTTGCGAGTATACTTGGTGAAAACTTTTTGAGAGTTTTATTTTTTGTGAAAGCTGCACGTGCTTTTTTGTTGCCATTTTTTGGGCGGCAGTTATTGCTGTTGGTGTACACTTTTGGGTAGGGTATGCAAGTAGGGTATTATGGGTTTGATGAAACGGATGACTGGCTATCAAAATGCTTATAATCTTCAAGGGTGGGTTTAAGCCTTGTGCGTCTATCTGCCTATAAGAACATCTATAGTTTCCATATGGTAAGAGCTAGGGAGACAAAATTTGGCCAAAAAATCTGTAAGGGGATAAAGTTTTTCTTATTATATTTGCATAATATTGTAGTTTAGAACTACCCTACAATATTATATACCTTGCTGTTAAGAAAGAAATGCTTTAAAATTTATTATGAAGGGATTAAGATTGACTCTTTTTCTTTCTTCAACTGTCCTTACCTCTGAGTGGAGCATAGGACCTCGATAGAGCTTTATTAGATAAGACAAATTCTTATAATTGTAGATTCTCTCCCACAACCTAAAAAAGTATTTCATTATTATAATAAAAGAAATAAAGTAACCTACTAAGATTCCTACTTCACAGTAAGGAAGTTGATAAATTTCGAAGGCTTGCCATTTTTTTATTTGGCTTAGGATGGAACTGACTAAATCGACGTTCGGCCTTGTATTGGGATGGCTTTTACAGCTTTTCGACAATGGCAGAAGGGAGAAGGTATAAAATTCCTGCGGACTAATGCTAGAATTAATAATTCTTCCAAATCAGCTCTGCTGTATCGATGTATTATATAGTTAGTGACTCTGTGACGTAAAGGAAAACTGCTGAAATTTTGTTTAGGTATCTTTGTGTCCCTTTCTCAGGGCTGAGAAGATGTCATATCTTCTAAACAGAAAACATGATAAAAATACGAATCTTCTGGGCTGAATAGAAGTCTTAGAATCAGTATCTTCTGGTCTTAAGAATTATCATAGAATGCTTATATTGCGGGCTGTATAAATATGGTGGAACCTTATGTTGGGGTGTGAGAAGATATCGAAAAATGCATATCTTGTGACCTGAATAGATAACCTAAGATCCGTATCTTTTAAACAGAATTAATGACTTTAAGATCGTATCTTCCATTCTGAATTGTCATAGAATCAGGATCTTCCTGCCTATCGAATTATCCTAGAATTCATATGTGTGGGTCTTAACATATACTAAAAAATTCGTGTCTTGTGAACTAAAGAGATGCTCTAGAACCCGTGTCTTCTAACCAGAATAGATGCTTTGAAGTCCTTATCTTCTGGTCTAAATAGATGTCTTACAATTAGTATCTTCTGGTCTTAAGAGTTATCATAGAATCCGTATGGTCTGGGCTAAATAAATTTAATTAAATCCATATGTTGATCCTCGATTCTCGGAATCCTAATCTCCATACCCATCTGAATAGATATAATAAAATTCCTATCTTTTGACCTAAGTAAATTTCCTAGAATCCGTTTTTTCTGCCCTAAATATATGTCTTAAAGGCTGTATCTTCTGTCTGAAGAGATATCTTAGAATCTGTTTCTTTGGTTCTGAATAGATGTTTTTAAGTCCGTATTTTGTGGCTTACATACACGTCTAAGAATCCTCGTCATCTGACCTGAATTCATTTCTTAGAGACTGTATTTTTGAGTCTGAATATGTGTCGGCTAACCGATATCTTCTGAATATATGATTTAGAATCAGTTTCTACGGGATGCTTCCAAATCGGTATCTTTTATCTTGAATGTATGTGTTGTGGATATAATCAGTATCTTCTAACCTAAGGAACTATGGTAGAATCTGTATGTCTTAAAAGCTGTATTTTTTAGTTGAATATATATCGTAAAATCTGTATCTTTGGATCTGAAAAGGTGACTTTAAAACCGTATTTTCTGGCCTGTATACATGTCAGAGAAACCGCATCATCTAATCTGAATTCATGTCTTAGAATTCGTATTTTTAATCCTGAATAGGTTGCCTTTAGCCCATATCATCTGGTCTGAATAGATAATTTCGAATCGGTTTCTACTGCACTTAATACAAGTTTTAGAATCTGTTTTAAATTATATCATCTAAACATTCGTTAACTTTATTAACACCGAAATTATTTTTAAAAAGACCTCGAAAATGTTCTTAAGGCATATACGGATAGGGTTGATCTATGAGTTGAAGCTTTAGATAGGATAGTTCAAGTAAGATTCGCCAACTGGCTCAAAATAAAGTCCCATTAAAGGATTTCGTTTTCGCGCTATCTTTAGAGATGTTGTGATGAATCTTTTGTAGCAAACGGCAGAGTTTTTGTGAACACTCTTAGCAAAAATCTTATATCTATTTATATCACGCCTTTTCAAGATTTCGTTTCCGACGGGGAATAATTTTAATAATAATATAGCTTGGTTACAGTAAAAATAAAATTATTTCAAAAAATGAACATTGTGAAGCAACAGCAAAAAGATGACATTCTCAAAACCTCAACCTAATCCCCATACAAAATTTTTAGTTCCAGTCTTTCAGCATTAAATTCAACGCAAATAATTATCTATTTTTTTGTGGTCAAACATTTTTGCAGAGTATCCCTTAGTTGACTGATCTGCATTTTTACTATAGAAGCTGTCTCCATTGCAACTTTTATGGCACTTTCAACAGTTTTAATTTTATTTAGTCGACAACAAGCGGCGGCGGCGGCGGCATAGTTGGCCGAGAGACGCACGTTGACACTGCCTTTTGTAGTCGCCTCTCTTGGCCATCCGATGATGCCTCGTCGTCGTATTGCGGCATTTTTCGCCATGGCGATTTTATCATACCAACTGCGCCATTTTGTTTTGGCTCTGGCATATTTTTTCTTTTTGCTTAAGTTTTATTTTGTTTGGGCTTTGTTGCCAGTTTGTCATAGTTGTTGGTTGGTCTTACTTTTCTCTCTTTTTTTTTATGGTTACTCGGCGAAAAACTTTTGTTGATGACACTGACAGTGTGTGGCAACTGCAATTGCAATAACTTTTGTAAAGGAAAGCGTGTTGCCAATCAGCCCGAAATCAGATAGTTGCCCAGCCCTCAAGCGAAGCAACAAAACGTGTTTTATTAATGTCAGTTTTTAGAATTGTACGAGAGTATTGTTTGACAAAGCTGTTGTGGGGCCATTGGAAATTTTTTAAAAGAACGATTTGAAAATAAAAAAATGTATTTAAGAATTTTAGAGTTTTAAATGATAGAAAAGGGCTTCTGGTTACCTGTTGGCCGTGAAGAATTGGAATTGGGATGCAATCGATGTTAGTATATTATAATGAAAGACCTACAAGCAAATCAGAATAAAATTTCTAGTGCCGTCAATTGGGACAACTTAAGAATCTTTGAATCCGTATATTCTGGGCCAAAAAGATGTATCTTCAAGACGGAAAACATGCTGAAAATCCGTATCTTTTGGGCTGAATAGATGTCTAAGAAACAGTGTCTTCTGACCTTAAAAATTATCGTAGAATTCTGCGTATATTGTGCGCTAAATAAATGTCGTTATTGAGGTCTGAAAAGATATCGAAAAATGCATATCTTGTGATCTGAATAGTTGTCCTAGAATCCGTATCTTCTAACCAGAATAGATGTCTTAAACTCCGTATCTTCTGCCTTTAGAATTATCGTAGAATCCGTATGGTCTGGGCTGAATAAATGTCGCTGAATGATGTTGGGGTCTGATTCAATATCGAAAAATTCATATCCAGATATCTTAGAACTCATATTTCATATCTATCTGAATAGATATCATATAATTCGTATCTTTTGACCTGAATAGATGTGATAGAATCCATATCTTCTGTCCTAATTAGAAGTCTTAAAGGATGTATCTTCTGGCTGAACAGATATCTTAGAATCTGTGTCTTTGAGTCTGAATATATGCCTTTAAATCCGTATTTTCTGGTATGCTTACATGTCTGAGAATCCGTATCTTCTGATCTGAATTCATGTCGTAGAATCCGAGTCCTTGAGTTTGAATAGGTGTCTTTTCACACATATTTTCTGGACTGAAAAGATGATTTAGAATCGGTTTCTACGGTACTCAATAGATATTTTAGAATCGACAGTTTTTTTTAGCTTACTAACCAACTAAACGTCTTCTTAAAAATCACTCTCTATCTATATAATAGCAAAACAATCCATTCTTGTGAATATTTGTGCAGTTAGTCTAAAAAGTCGAGCAGATTGACTTAAATTTCCTGAAATGGATCACTTATGCTTAAAAACGCGGGGTAGCAGATCTTTAAGTACACCGCACTTCACATACTTACCTTCAAAGTAATATAAGTCCAACTTTTTCAAAAAGCATTCTAGGTGCTTCTTGCTTCACTCTTGCATACCACCCTTGGAATAAAAGCCATATTAATATGCCGTGCTATATCAGCACCATGCCTGAACAACTTTAAAAGCTAAACGCCCTACATCAAAGGGAACTCCTATGGCACGAACCCCTTTTCATGGTTAAAACACTTGGCCATATTGAAACCAACTACAACTGAACACAGCTGCACTTGCTGCAATATACTGAGTCCTGGCAAGGAGACCAGCGCCTTTGCACTTGGGGGAAGAGCTCCAACGTTTTTACGAATGACTTCAACTGAATCATGTCAGCCGGAAGATATTGGATACAGACTGTGGTGAATATTGGTCACTGGAGGGTTCAGCTGTTCCTTGTGAGCCTAATATTAAGGTCTGGCTCATAATGCAGTAGCTGTAAGCTGCACAAACGGAACTACTTTTCAAGGAAACCGAAATAAGTTGGCTAAGTGCATCATTTAGTAATCTGCCTGGCTTAGTTCCGAGGGTTCAACCAAGGACGAAGTGAGAAAGTCATCGTCTTAGTTTTTATAAGAGAGATTTTGAACTAAAGTTGCGTCTAAAGATAGTTTATATGCACTATATGCTATAGATAGTTTATTGTTATATCTAAAGGATCTAAAATAATGAGATGGAAGCTTTCTTCTAAAGAAAGATATCATGCAATGTGGCTATGAAGCATATCTTTGATTATTTCCATCATCTAAAAGCAAAGATCGATTAGAATTATAAGATCAAATTTTTATGCAGCTCAATATTTTTCCATATTATTTTAAACCTTTCCATGAGTTGAGATATTTCCTTAATCTTTATAGGAACACTATTATAAATGCTTACTTTTAACAACCAAAAAGCCTTTCAGATTTATTTATAGAATTTCCAGTCCACTCTTCTTTTATTTTAGCTAAAAGACTTTAAAAAATATAACAAAATATTGATTGCAATTCAAGTTCCAATTATTTTTTTACTTCTCAACCTTTGCACTGGTTCTTACATAATAAATTAAAAAGTAAATGCCAAAGTTTACACCAAAACTTTAATTTAGTTTCTTTTAAAGTTCAGCACCAACTTAATTGTGTTAAATAAAATGAAGCGTTTTCATTTCTAATCAAGCCACATAAATTATTCTTTTGATACCAAATCTCAGCGCTACGTTTTCATTTGAACTTCCAGGAGCAACGTATCGTATACTTAATATGGCCAAAACACCCACACATTCGAACAACGTCTGTTACGCACATTTTAACGTAGTTTAGTGTCGGTGTGAGCGTAATTTTGTGTATGATTGCTTTTTACTAACACAGAACGCAGAATGGCACACATATGTGTAATAAATAAAACTTGTATATAAAGACACGCACACACTCACACACATGTGCGTAGACTGACCAAAAATGGCGCAAACGTAAATATAGACGCTTAAAATGTGAAGCTATCGCGAAAGCTGAGCGACTTTGGGATACACTTAAAATATTTTTAGAATTTTCTATAAAGAATGGAATAGGTGGCACCTTTAAGGAGAGTAATTGCGGTGCTGTTTTTAGAAAAGTCGACCTTTTGTCGCTTATTAGGCTCACATTAGTCTGTATATCATTTTTGATGGTTTTAGCTTTATTATTACTGAAATATATGGGAATATTTTTGCAGCTGAGAATACGATACATGTATAAAGCAAACATCTTGCAGGATCCAATATAATTTTTATGCTTTTCAGGCATTTTTTTCAAATAAATTCAACCGTTTGTTTACCTTCAACCAAAAGGGTTCCAAAAGTGTTAAAAAATAAATTCCTTGAGAGAAAAAATTAAATTATATTTACTGATTTCCTGAATATTTTTTAATATAAATTATGCTTTAAGTGT
>JBAMAX010002990.1:0-98459 GCA_037043745.1 Chymomyza amoena
GGTGAAACACAATGTCATAACCCATAATTCAAGAATGTTCTTTTTTTCCATTTAGCGATCCAAAAGACAGAGAAAAAAAGCAGGTGTTGCTGATGCAAAGGTGCATTTTTTAAATAGAGCAGCAGGGCACCTCGATGCAACTGCTAAACAGAAAATAGTTGACTACGAGGCCAGCGCCTATTCCTACGGATGGGCACATATGTTTCGGAATATAAACTAGAGGTGGAGAACTATCGATACTATATCGGCACTATCGATGGTTGAGCACTATCGAGCTGCCATCGATAGCAGCCAGACATTTACGATGGTGCCGACAGTGCTATCGATAGTTCTCCGATAGTTTTCACATCACCAAAAAGTACAATTTGCGCGTTTATTAGTGGCTTCTGCTAAAAAATATTTGTAGAAAAATTGAAAAATGAGGAAAAAAAGCTACAATGCTATATTTCTTAGTGTTGCGAAAATCGAGGAATTGCGCGTATCGAGGGTTGCGATTACCGAGTTCATACTGTAGTTACTCAGTCACACTCAGTGTGTCGAGTTCTGAAAGTCGGGCATGCTATTGCTGCAGCATTAACTGCGGAAATACTTCAAATTTGCATGATCATCTGAAAAGATTCCACCCTGGCATGGAAAATCATGTCCCAGATTCCAGCACTCCGGCTGCAGGTATTTCGGCGGATACTGACAATATCGCATTGACAAGCGGCAGTGGTAGATCGTCGATGCATTTTGTAGCTTCGCCTAATTGTTTCGGATGACGAACCAGGCTCAAAGAAGAAAATGTGAACATTCTTTAATTTTTGAACCAAAACTTTTGGATCAAAAACATTAATATCGTATATGAATTTTCTTGTGTAAAAATTAATCAAACTTTAAATTAAAAACCAAATATTTATATTATTGAGGACGGGACTATCGTCGACTATCGATAGTACTATAGTCAACTATCGATGGTTGTGCAATTACTATCGTTGGCTATCGATGGCGCCGACTATCGATAGTTCTCCACCTCTATTTCGAATTTGACACTCTAAAAATCGGGTTATTTTTTTCAGTTTTTTAATTAAGAAAACACGAAATAATTGAAATAAAAATATGATTTTAGTTCGGCCGATAGCCATTAATGATGTGAATAACATATCAAAATTTCGATTTGGTTGGATATTTTTTTTTTTCGACAACACCAGACCAAAAAGTAGATTTGAGATAATTCTGATTAAAGTTTTAAGAGTGGATATTTCCAAAAATTTCTGAAATTTTTAATACTTACAGTTAATCAGCGATTCCAGCAGCTAGTTTATTTTTGCAACTTACATATACAATATGCACATAATTAACATAGAAACAATCTTATATATACAAAAGGTCACATTTTCGAGAAGAGCCGGAACACATGCCGCGCGACGAACAATGCGACCATTGATGCCGCCGCGTGACGAATCTGACTCTACCTGCTAAAACGGCTGTAGAATCGAAAATACTGCTAATATCCTTCCAAAAATTGGACAGTATATTCTTGAAAGCCTATACTTTCGAAATATATGGAAAAACAAATTCGATTTTTCGAAAATTCTAGACCACCGGGAACCCTTAATATACCCTTTGTACCATACGGTACAGGGTATAATAAGAATTTTGATTATTCATCAAATTGCAATTTTAGCATGCGAGGGATACGAGGCACCCAGGCTCTTCGCCCGATACGTTCATTTGGAACAACAGTCATGCGAAGCGCTTTTATGAAAGAAACATTGAAGAGAATTGCTGGACTCTAGGCGATTCTAGCTATACGCTACAACAATTCCTTCTCACTCCGTATAGGAACCCACAACAAAATGCGGTTGAACACTTCTATAACTTGAAGCATACTGCAGCTCGCAACATCATTAAGAAAACAATCGACAATTTGAAAACCAGATTTAAGCAAGAAACCCTTCATTATGAGCCAAAGTTTATGGCAAAAATTATAAATGTTTGTTGCGAGTTGCATAACATTTACCGCAGGTGAAATCTTCCAATGCTGGAAGTCAACACCGTTGATGACGCCAATACCGATGACAGCGATGATAATGATTTTATAAGCATACAGCCTCTATACGAAGCTGTAAATGCTGTGAGAAACGAAGTCGCAAGTAATTTAAACGTGTAAAGCTCAATTTAATTTAAATAAAATATATTCAATTCAGTTATGACTGAATTATATGAATTCAGTCCTTTCATTTCATAAGGAACTCTTTTTTTAAATATGTTAAACTATACTTAATTTTCAGCCCGCTTCATCGTTTCCTATAATGGCATTTGTGCAATTTCCTCAATTTTTGCGCAGTGTTTTTTTCTTCTTAAGCATTTCCTGCAGTGTTGCAGAGATACACCTAATAATTGTATTTTGCTCACAGCAAATGTCCTCAAAAGCATTGCTGGACAGGCCACGCTTTCTTTTACAGCTTGAGGGACCTTCCTCAACATCAACTTCAGCTGTGCTGCAATCTACTTCCAGGACATCTATGCCATCGTCATTATGCCCAAAAGTTTAGACGCTTTCAATGCCTTCAACATCTCTGAAAGGCCGCACAAAACTGCAATTACCTCCTCTATCGCAAAAAGAGAAAATCGATAAGTTCACTTGTAGAGTTACCACAAGTTTTGTAACATCAACCTTATTAATTTTTTTTTTATTTCTCCCAACATCTTTCTGAGAGACAAATATTTTTAATTTATTAACAATTTTTGTCCAATTTATTGTATATACTTAGTTCCATTAGTAAAATTATCTTCGAATTTACTTTTACAATACGACATCACATAACTTTTCGAAGTTTTGTTTTGTCTAAATCCAGAACACCGTTGCGTTTATTTAAGTAAACAAAGCATTTCGGTAGCTGCGAGCCAAGCATTTCAAAACGAGTCGACTCTTATCGGAATCGAAATCTAGATCGTCGTAGACGTGCCGAAATTACAAAAACAAAGCACATGATGTGTGTGTTATCGCTCGACTCTTGTTGGTGTCGCTACCAACGACATTGGCGCCGCTGCTTTTGTTGTTGTTGCTGTTTTTTTATCGCTGTGGCAGTTTTGGAGTGCGATCATTGCTACGGAACAATTATATGCGGTCATCTTTAATAAGTACTAAGCAATGCTGCGAGTAGTCGGCCATTGCCGGCGGCCATTGCAACAATTTAAAAGCACCATTTTATGGGATTTGCCTGCAATCATGCCAACTCACTCGCTCCCTTATACTAAGCATATACACCAAAACATGAGACCTGTTTTCTCACTCGCACTCAAACGTTTGCGTTCATTGCCTCTCTCTTTATTTTTTTGACAATGCAGCCATCTTTATTGACTTATTGCCAAGGCAACAATGAAAAGTAAACAAAAAGATGGCGTACTTTAATACTTTTTTCCTTTATTAATATCTTAAAATAAGAAGTTCTTAAAATGTATTATGGAGTTCGTTTTGATCCACACGCACTTTTAAAGAATACCTCCAATATATAAAGCATAAAGATGATAAGTCAAGTTGCAAAAGATAGCATGCTTCTGATATATTTAGGAGTAACTAGAAAATTTGTAAACAGAGTCTTGGGAAAACATTCGGTTTTAAGGTTAAACAAAGAAAAGGTATGCCGTATGTCTAAGAAATGTCCAAGAAAATGCTTGAACTCTTCGTTCACACACTTCTCCACTTGGTTGATTTCGTTGAAACCTTGGGAAAAATGCCGTTTGTCAGTTTATGAATTTGAAAATTGCTTGCATCCGTTAAAATATCCGTAAAGCAGCCAACACATGCACTGCAACATCAGGTACACTTACAGAGACAGTTTCTAGTTCTTAAATTAAAAGGAATGTGTTATTTCAGCAATAACTTTTTGTATTCATCAAAGTATCCAGACAACTTTTGCTCCATAAAAAAAAAATTAATGATCAGCAGTTTGTTTTTGGGAAGAGATTACTTAATCTAGATAGCTTTTGTAAGGAGCCAATGGATTCATTGGACAGAGGAATAGTTACTGCTAATGCGGAGCCTTCAAACATTGAGGAGAAATTTCTTATAGAAAACATAGAGTTTATATTTATGTGTGCAAATCAGAGAACTGCAAAACTCACATTTTCCTTGAATCAGCTCAGACGCAAAAGTTTTTATTCTAGTCCAGTCACTGAGCGAAACACAGCATTGAGTGAAAATCAGCTCATGTTCAATGTGAGCGTTCGGTCCGAAATGCTTTGCCCACGTTCGCTCAGTTTACGAAGCTACTGTACTGACGAACAGCTCATTTATGTATTTTGCTTTTGCAATAATCTGAAGTGCATCACACACAGACATACATATATTGTTTTTGTATTCTTCGTTCGCGATCTTAATCTCATTGCACAATGAATTTGTTACAAAATTTCTTATTTCTTAGTATGTATTTGTCGTCGCATCGATATGGAGCAACAAAATATATTAGAAAAAATTCGCGCAAATACCTACACATTGTCAGCCCGACATAAGGGAAGAAGCTATGTTTGGAATATTTTATCTGAAATTGTTAAGGAGGATGGCACTATTTTGAATGGGTTTTTATACTGTCAATCCTGTAATAATATTTTAAAATATTTGCCAAGAAATTCGTCAAATTTAAACCGACATAAGTGCTGCAAATCGCTTAAGGAGACGACACTGCTAAAAACTGTGACACCAGACGAAAAAAAAGCCGCTATTTTGACGCTTGTGTGGCCTGGGTTCTGTGGCCTGGTTTATGTGTTTGGAGCGAGGTCGTTAATTCTATGCTAGTTATGTCTGTTTCGATTGCTTGTGCTGATGGAGATGGAGTGTAGTTGATCTGGGAATGGCTGTATTTTTTATTTGTGAATTCTTGGCTGAAGTTGGAGTCTTGGGAAAGGTCTGACCAAAATATTGCAAATATTTCTGCTATTTTGTCGGGGGATGTTTTTATTGGTTAGTTAAGGGATCTGTTACGCAATGTATTTGTTTAACTGGGTTGGTGCCGCAAAAGCGTCTAATGTTTCCCCATATCTTTGTTGTGGGAGTACCCGGTTGGATTGTTGATGTGAATGATGTGATAGCTTCTTTTTTACTCTTTTTAACTTCTCTTCTAAAAAGTGCATTTAATCGTCTAAAGCTAATGACATTTTCCGTGGAGATATTTCGCTTCAAAGCGTTCCAGGCTTTTTTTCTTTCTTTACATAAGCTTGCAAGTTCTTTGCTCCACCAAGGGACTTTGTGGGGGAAATATTTTGGTGATGTTTGTGGGATGCTATTATGTGCGCTTTGAAGGAGGATTTTGTTGATACTAGCTGCTTCTTTATTTACGTTTGCGGTAGTAGGGAGTTTGTTGTTTAGCTCGTTGTTCAGTTTTTGAAATAATTCCCAGTTTGCTTCCTTTGTTTTGAAAAATGGTCTGTTGGTATTGTTTATGTTTGGAGGTGTAAAGAGCGATATTAAGATTGGGAAGTGGTCGCTGCCACAAAGGGAGTCGAAAATTTCCCATTTAGCAGATGGGGCAAGTGCGGGTGAACATAGGGTAAGATCGATGTGTGTGAGGGTGTTGTGAGTGGAAAAGTGTGTTAGAGATTTTTCATTTAATAGTATTAGCTGAGATTGGTCTATGAATTTTGATATTGTCTTTCCTCTTTTGTTGGAGTAAGGTGAACCCCAGTTGGTGTGCCAGACATTAAAATCGCCTGCGATAATTGCTGGCATTTGTTGAGTTTTTAGATCATTAGCAAGATTAGTTTGTGTAAATTACTTATTCAGGGGTATGTATATTGTGAAAACTTTTATTTTTTGTTTGATTGAATTTCTATTGCAAGTGCTTCAAGGTCATCGCTAATGTTAATTTGCAAATGTTGTATGGATTTATGAACTAGTAGTGCTACGCCACCGTATCTGTTGGTAGTTTTATTGGTTAGCAGTGTGTAGTTGACAGGTATTGGTATGTGGGTGATGTCGTGGATGTGGGTTTCTTGGAGGGAAATGATATGAGGTGAGTGATTTTTGATGATGATAATTAGCTCGTTGTAGTTATTTGTGTAACCTTTTAGGTTCCATTGAATAATTTTTAAGGCCATTAAGTTGAAACTAAGTGTGTAAATTAGTGTATATAAGTTAGTGTGTGTTAGTTTTGTAAAGTTTGTCTTATATAAAAACAAATTTATTTGATTAGTTAATAATTAGTCGCTATCGCTATTGTATATTGTGTTTAGTTTCAAGAGTTTGTTAGTTGGTTTGTTATTTTTTGCTTTAGTATCGGTTTTTTCCTTAGCTTTTAGGGGTGTTGAAAGGGTATTTGATTTGGTTTTTCTATAAAGTCTTAGCTTTAGGTCTGGTCCGATATCGGATGAGTGTGGGATGGGATCCTCGCTTGGGTGGGTATCCATTGTTGCGTTTGAGTCTGAGGTGTCATCGTGCGTAGCAGGTTCTTTTGGTTGGTGGTGGACAAGTTTTGCGGTGTTCTGAGCTAATCTGGCTTGTATTGGTATGGTTGTTGATTGTTGTTGTGAAGTGGCGGTAGCGGTGTGTGTTCGTAGTCCATTGGTGGCGGATGCGGAGGGCGAATTTTGATGGGGTTTTGTCGTGGTAAGGGTGTGGTTAGAGGTGTTTGATTTTTGTGGGTTGTTTTGGCCTTGGAGGCAATTAATGCTTCTGAATAGGCCATGTGTTGGTTGTGTCGGCTGTAGTATATGTTGAGAGCGGTTTTGTGATTATTATTATTAACTTTATCAGTGGTTTTTATTGCTACTATTTCCTGTTGTTTGATGAATTCTGGGCATTTCCTGTCGAGTGCGTTGTGATTTTTATTTGCTTCGGGGTTGAATTTGCAGTTTAAGCAGTTTTTGTCTCTGGAGCAAATTTCGTTTTCTGTTGTGTGGTTTTGTTCCGAGCAGTTGGCGCATATTTTATAACTTTTGCATACGGGGGTCGGGTGACCGAATCGTAAGCAGTTTTTGCATCTAAGTGGAGGTTGAATGTATGGTCGAATGTTAATTTTTTGGTAGCCAATCATTATTTTGTCGGGTAGTGAGTGGGTAGCAAAATTAAGAATGATGAGACCGGTTTCTACAAGTTTTTCGTCTTGTTTTTTCATGATTTTGCGTACCTCAGTTACGTTTTGGTGTTTGAGATCGTTGAGTATTTCGTCTTCTGGTATGTAACGAAAGTCGTTTGAGTAGATAACTCCTTTTGTAAAGTTTAATGTTTTGTGTTCTGTAGCTGAGACAGTGAAATCGTGGAATTTGTTTAATTTTAATAATTTTGTAGCTTGGGTCATTTTTAGTTTTGACAAGTAGAGTGCCTGCTTTTGTTTTTTTGCATATTTCCACTTCTCCGCCGCACGTGTAGTCTATGACTTTTTTAATTATAAACGGTGAAACTTTCTCAAATGTGATGTTGTCTTGCCTGCTGATAACAATGTATTTGCCTTCGTTGGAGCTGATGTTGTTCGCTGCTGCGAGTAGTTTATCAGGTGGTTTTGTCATTGTTGTTGTTTTAATTATTGTTGGGCCTGAGCCCTGATGAGTTCGTCGGATTACTGTTCTTTTTCTTTTTCTTCTTATATGCAATTAATTTTTTTTTTTTTTTCAAGTCGAGTTGCTGTCTTGATGTTTTGTTTTGTATTGAAAATTTTGTTGTGCACACTTCAACTGATTACGACTTATGTTCACTGTTAATTTAAATGTTGCCACGAAGGTGGACTTGTCCATAGATTTACAAAATTTTTTGAAATAAAACTTTTTATTTTTTTATTTTTCACGCACAAGAAAAATTTTTTGACGAGCAATGGAAGTAATTTTAAGCAGTTTAATTAAAAAATAAACAGCAATAATTTTTGTAAGCAAAAGAGTTTATTATTAATCGTTTAACGTCTTTGAATATTATTGGCAATTTCATCTCGAATATTAAGTCTACTTTCAAGAGGATCCATCAGGTCAGCGTTGCAGCTATCGTCATCATTTGCTCTATTGTTTCCATCGGTAGGTGGATCATAATGGAATTGTGGTTCATTTTGCTGACGGCAAATGTTGTGTAATGCGCAGCATACATTTATAATTCTTGTAACCTTGGCAGGGTGATACAATAGACGGTCCTGCAGCAATCTAAATCGACTTTTTAGGACACCTATTATCCGTTCCACAACATTTCGAGCTGATGCATGCCGAAGATTAAAAAAATGTTGGTTTGTTCCCGGCACTGGACTTCTGTATGGAGTCAACAAATACGGCTCCAAAGGATAACCAGCGTCACCAAGAAGCCAACTGCTGCTGTCATACTTCTGCTTAAAATATTCATGTAACATCGCTCATGTTACATGCGAAAGAGTCATGTGTTGCGCCAGGCATTGTTGCATCCACGTACAGGATTTGTAGGTCCCAGTCGCAAATCTTTTAAAGTAAAAACTATTACAAGAACAGCCAAGACAAAACGGCACATTTACACTAATTAGTGTTGTACTTACAATTATGGCATTTATGCTAAAAAAGCCTTTCCGGTTTAGAAAGTGATGTTCGGCATCCTTTCGTTTCATCTTTATTTTTATGTGAGTGCCATCAATGCACCCTACAACTCCTGGAATGCCGAACTTTACGTAAAAATGTGCCTCCGATTTTAATATTTTATCCTCATTTTGATCCAATTTTATAAATAGCGGGCAAAGTTTGGATTCCAAAAGCAGAAGCAAATTTCTTAAAATTATGCCGACAGATTGCCTGGACACTGCCAAGTCTTTGTCTTTTCCAACGACCCTCTGATAAGAGCCGACTCCCAAAAAACGCAATGCAGTTGCAAGTTGCAATGCCGGTGATATTGATGATCCTGGCAAGTCGTTCTTGATCAAATCTAGTATCATTAAAAATGTCTGCTTATCAACGCGATAGTTATAGCGGAAGCTGTTAACATAGATAAAAATAAAAAGTTGCTAACACCCAGAAAATTAACTAATATGCTTACGTGGTCTCAGCAGTGTGCAAGGGGTCTGATACGTCTCTGAGCAGTTTACACTCCACCTTTCTTATTTTTTTAAGGCATCAATGGCTAACAATCTCGCAATTGGCATGTTAAAATTTATTTTCTATCTTTGTGCAAGTTTTCAAATGTAAATAAACCAATTTTGCCATTCTCAAGGCTGAAAACAGCTGAGCACAGCTGTTGAGTAGGGTTGTCATACACACTCTTGTATTAGGCGGGACAAATTTTTAAACTTAACTTAAAGTTATTTTTCACAAATGGAAAGCAAAATGATACAAAATATGCTGATAATTATCGTTTAATGTAATAAAGAATAAACTTTATTGGATCACTGTTAATAAACATGTATTTGAATAAGTGTCTAAATGTTCTAAAATAATTTTTGCAAGGCTGCAACCCTTTGCTGCCATTCTAGCAAAGGCGTAAACATTTGAAATAAATTGTTCGAAAAATGAAATCAACCAGATTTCTGTGGCACCTACGGATTTTTTTATTGAATTGGTTTCAAACCGTTGCCAAAAGCAATATCGATTTCTATGGCACCCCTGTATATTTTTATTTTAGTATATAGAAATGATAAAAAGTGGACTACTCAATTGGATTCAAACAAGTAGAGAGTGAACAATTTATCAATCGTATTACTTGCATCTTGCAACTTCGTGAAAACGTTATCATGCACTGAATCGACACATTTACAACTTGAATCAATAAGGGCCAAAACAAACAATCACCAAAGCAGCTAATTACGACCGCTTTTATTTTCTTCACATCCTCTCTTCATACTTCCCTACTTGACTTGGACAATAGGATTCCGACCAGTTTACTCTCACATCATAGCCTACCACAACATATGTATGTACTTTTTTAAACTCAAATTTTGTTTGCAAGAAGGGATAATTGGGTTTTTTCTTAAAGTAATTTTCCTTGCCTTTATGTATGATAATCTACAAACATAAATTTTTATTTCCTATTCAAATACTAAATAATTTCCAAAGTTATTTATTGTTTATAAGAAATGTTTTTATATAATGTACATATGTGTACAGCCCTTGACTTTGAGGCGGCAGCAAGGGTTCACTAATTAATTGTGTAACTGCAGTGGTTGATCTCAATGACACATTGAAATTTATTTAAAAATACATTGATAACATATATAGCAGTGCCCTATCTCACGGGCATACATGTAACATATGCATACATTAACGCGGCCCAGAATGTCAAACTAACGCAAAAAAAAAATGAATATGTACATTTTGCCGACCACTTATCTATAGGCATATACAATAGAGGCCAAAAGTATTTTGACATAAGAAAAATAAGACTGATTTGGTAATATCTCATAATATATTTGATAAAAAATTTTTAAAAAATTTTATAAGAAAGGTACTATATTTAGCTTACAAAAAACGGATAAATTTATTATTTTTAATGTAATGGTTTAGAAAATAAAAATTATTTTTCATAAAATATAAATCCTCCTTTAACGTCTATGACCTTTTGCAAGCGTACTGGCATTAATCTTACCAAATTTTGCAATGTTTCAAGTGAAATATCCTTCCAAAGGCCTTCGAAGACTTCTCCTGTCTTGTTCTTGTTAACTTTGGGCTTCTATTTCTTTTTATATAAGCCTTTACGTTCTCTATTATGTTTAAATCAGGACTTTAAGGTGGCCAATCTAGTGTATTTACTTCCACTTCTCTCAAAAAATTGGTTATCATGTTGGACTTGTGACATGGAGCATTATCCTGTTGCAAGATAAAAGATTGTCCAATGAGTCTATCACCAGAAGTGAATGCGTGGTCATTAAAGACACGTAAATATTTATCTTGATTCATTGTACCATCGATTGGTATAAAATTACCCAAGCCATTAAAGCTCACACATCCCCAAAACATAACCGAGCCTCCACCATGTGGTACCCGTTCGCACACTGGCATCATTTTTTTTTCGAATATTCACGGGTAATCTACAATAAATTTTTTTTTCGATCCATGGTATTCGAAAGAACTTTCATCAGTCCATAATACGCGTTCCCAAAACGATATAGGCTTATTTATATGTAATTTAGCAAATTCTAAACGCTTAAGCTTATTGTTTGATGAACAGACATCTTAAGACATCTTCTTTAAATTTTGCGACCACAATGCGGTCCTCTCTTGGTGTTGTTTTGCGTGGTCTTCCCGAGCTGGATCTATTTTTTATAGAATTAGTTTTCTTTTGCTTGTTTATTTGATAATAAATTGTTTGTTTGGGCACTTTGTATAATTTGCTAAGTTTTTCTACAGAAAAACCTGCATTATACTTTGTGACCATTTCATTTCGTACAAGATCTTCAATTTCACATGTTTTACCCATTATTTAAAAAATAAAACAATAAAACTTTCATAATTATTTACAAAAATAAATTGAAATATGTTTTGAAACCGCTAATCATTGTTTGGACCGCACGCGAAGCGAATAAAATGCAAATAAAAGCAATGTCAAAATACTTTTGTCCACGTCAATTTGCATAGCCTTACACTCAGAATAACATAGAAAGCAAATGGGTCCCGTTACCAGTGTAGTTTTATGCTCTCTTAAAGCTATTTATAGATTCTTTCTCTTAAAAATGAAATGGGTACCGTTACTTCTTTCTGTTTTTATATATAAGCGGTAATACATTGCGTACAGTTTAGTCAAAATACTTTTGGCCTCTATTGTACATAGAAAAATCAGTTTGTCATATAAATCTATTGTTCTCTTCATTACTACTTTTATTAATGACGGTCAAATAAACAGAAATCACTCGGCAGCCCCACGCATTTTATACCATGCCCGCGGTATATAAATGCACATATTTACTTCGCATTCATACAAGAGAACCCAAACAAACGAAAACAAAAACAAAATTAGCGGCTGTCAAAATCATCTGATGCCTTCTATGTACGCACTCTTATTGACCACAGTGTGATCGCACTTATTGAACCTGCAAATGTTTCATATTATTCGTATGCGCTGCCTAATAATAAGTACTGACACCAGTGTACCTGTGGCAAAAGCGAGAGCACAGGTTCTATCTATTTCGCTCTACTTTGACGACAGTTCATTGTTTTAGTTGAAAGGCGAAGTCGAACGGCTGTAACAATTGATCTGTGCTTATAAATAAATACAATAATATTATTTGAAAACGTAATTTTAATTACGATAGAGTATAATTAAACTAAAAATTAAAATAATAATCAAAATAGTGAATAATAGTGATAATTTGATTGTGACATAAAATATTTGTTTGCGAGACTCCGTAGTACAATAGCGTTCAGGCGGGAAATCTGGAGCTGGTTTTGTGTTTGCGCCAATAATTAATTATTTTATATTGTGCAATTAAATAAATGTGTAGGGATACTAAAATAAAAACAATAACAATAAAAATCGTTGCTGGAATTTATTGCTGTAAGTATTATATATGTATGTACACACATAACATATGTATATACAAGTGCATGGTCGTGATTGTTTGAGTGTTAGTTGCATATGTAAATTAGGCGGGTAATTCGCGGCTTTTTTCTTTTTTGGTGACTTGTTAATTGCATGCATTTATTACACAACGCTACATTTATGTAATTTTTAATAATCAAAAATAATAAAAAGTAAATTAAATTAATTAACAATAATATTGTTGGAGCCTAACAACTAATCATCCTATAATATAAGATTACCAATGTAAACCTAGCATAAGTTAAACATCTATCTACACATAAGTACTCAATATGGAACTTAACATAGAAATACTCTTAAAATTATAACATAACATATTAACATTTCAACATAAGTACCACAAAATGTCTATAACATAAAGCTTATAAAAGCTCAATGCAAGCCCGCATTAAGCTCTCTTTCTAATTGCATTTAAAATCACACAGCCACTGCAAGCAAATACACTAAAAACGTACATTGAACTTTAAACTAAAACTTTAATTTAAATATTGGAAATAATATCTATTTGTGTCCGAACATACTCTCTTGGCGAAAGCAGGGAACAAATATTTAATATTAGTTATTACATATAATACAATTTTTATGTATTATTTGTAAATATACAATACGCATTCTTAGAACTAATTTTTGAAGTGAAAACTTCTTTAGGCGCGTCACCGACATGCTAATGATAATAGTATATCTATAGCTACGGAGAGCCAGACTAGCGCACGCGCAGTAGCTTGTGTACACGTATACACTAATACATCGACTATTTCTGACTGTATACAGTAATAGTATAATAATATACATAATATATTATGTGCGCGTTGGACGCTTTTTTAGGCGTTAGTTTGTGTGTGTGTGCGTAGATTGCGCTCTTTGGTTTTCTTTTTGTTTATATTTTTCTGTTGTTCATAAGAGTCAATAAGTGTAAGTGAATAAAATATAATGCATAAAGTGCGCGCTGAAGCTGCCTTTGAAAGTTGCACAAAGGTCAGATCGAAAGATGTGCTCAAATATTTTTTTGTTTTTTTTTTTGAGTGTAAAATGCATAATTACATAAAAGTGAATATGTGTAAGCCGCATGGCTTATTTGCATTATTATCGCGCTTAAATGCAGTGAAATTTTAATAATAAATAAAATAGAAAGTTAATTAAATAAAATGCATAAAGTGCGCGCGCTAAAGCTGGCTTCTAAAGTTGAGAACAGCATCGATCGAAAGTGCTGTTATGTGCGTGGGTTTAAAATGTTGAGCATGCAAATGTGCTCAAAAGTGTTTTTGTTGGTTTTTTGAGTGTAAAAAGCATTAAATATAAAATAAGTGAATAAGTGTAAGCGGCATGGCTTATTTGCTTATTTGGCTTATTGCGCTTAAATGTAGTTTTATTTTAAAATTAAATAAAATAAAATGGTTAATTAAATAAAATGAATAAAGTGGCCATATTGTGCGTATGGGTTAAAAGTTGCGCATGTAAATGTGCTCAAATTTTGTTTTTTTTGTTTTTTTGTTTTATTTCTTATTTCAGCTACCATAAACCTATTGTATCTTTTTTAGAATACAATGAAATGATTGAACGAACAGATAATCTAAGTATTGTCGAAATTAATGATGACAATGATGTAAATAATGAAAATAATGTTCAAACTTGAATTCATTGAAATTCGTGTAAATATAAATACTATGTATAATTAAGATAATTGTATATTAATTATTTTTTCAACCACTTTGTATTTATATTTTGTTCATGATTTGTTTAACCCATCATATGTAACTAATAAATAAAACATAAAAAATTTCATATAATTTTTGCATATAGTTTTAATTACTCTCGACTTAATAGTTCCGTTTTCACTTCTATCGGCAGTCCCACGACTGCTACTGTTTTTTATTTTTAAATATAATAATAATAAATAAAGAAATTAATGAAATAAATGTGAGAAGTCCGCAAGTCATTGCATAATGTAACGGTGCAATGCGCAGCTGCGTCGGTTAACGCAATGACGTCGCGGCTGCAGTAGCAAAACGCGTACGTCGGCGCCGCAGTTGTTTTTTATTTTATAATAAAAATACTTATTTTATTAAATTTGTATTTATTATAATTCTGTCCGAAATGCCACGGCTTACTCGCCAGTCTGCCTCTCAGCGTTCTCGAAATGTCCGATTGAGAAATAGGAAACATAGGGACGATGAAGAATATGTTGAGATAGAGAGACAGGAAAATTTAAATTCTCAGAGAGATCGCAGAGCAAATGAGGAGTACAGAATAAGCCAGCAAGTTAGTAATACGATTCGGCGTTCATCAGTTAGACAAACACAAGTGCAAGAAATTTAGAACAGACTGCCGATACCCGTAGTCGAGCAGTCGTTAGGCAAAATAGGGATATTCGGGCGTTAGAGCAGGCCCGTAATACGGAAGATAGGACAGTTAGTCGGAGAGTACGTGGTGTTCGGGAGGTAGAGCATATTGCCAATACCCGTCGGCGGGCAGTCGTTAGGCAAAATAGGGATATCCGGGCGTTAGAGCAGGCCGTAATACGGAAGATAGGACAGTTAGTCGGGGAGTACCTTGGGTTCGGCAGGAAGAGCAGATTGCTGATACCCGTCGGCGGGCAGTCGTAAGGCAAAATAGGGATATCCGGACGTTAGAGCTGTCCCGTAATACGGAAGATAGGACAGTTAGTCGGAGAGTACCTGGGGTTCGGCAGGTAGAGCAGATTGCCGATACCGGTCGGCGGGCAGTCGTTAGGCAAAATAGGGATATTCGGGCGTTAGAGCAGGCCCGTAATACGGAAGATAGGACAGTTAGTTGGAGAGTACCTGGGGTTCCGGAGGTAGAGCAGATTGCCGATACCCGTCGGCGGGCAGTCGTTAGGCAAAATAGGGATATTCGGGCGTTAGAGCAGGCCCGTAATACGGAAGATAGGATAGTTAGTCGGAGAGTACCTGGGGTTCCGGAGGTAGAGCAGATTGCCAATACCCGTCGGCGGGCAGTTAGTCGGACAGCACCAGTGGTTCGGCAGGCAGAACAGATTGCCAATACTCTTCGTCGGTCGAACCGTAGACGAAATACGCACTATCGGACAAATGAACAAAGACAAAATACTATTCAGCGCTCGCGGATAAGGGCAGACATCGAACGCCAAATTTTAGAAAGAGAGCAGGATAGATTAAGTAGAACTCAGGTTAGAGCAAATAATATTCGTAGAATAATTGTGCAATCGCGCAATACGATAGAGCGAAGAAGTGCGCGGTTATTAACTCGACAAGCAGCATTTGACGTCTCAAGAAGTGTTAGTCAAAGAGTTAGTCAACCCGTAATAGAGAAGAACGTGCAACAGTCATTCAGGAACATTTGGTACCCAGCCAAAGTATCTTAGAAGCTCAAATAGCTATTTTTAATAAAACAGTTAAGGATGGGCCCAACCAAATTTGGCTTTGCTGTAAAGGCCTATGGTTTCCATACCAAGTAGACAGGATAACTCGTGGTTTTATTGAAGATCATAACGAGTTTAGTGCGGACATTTTAGCTCTATCAAGTCAGTTTCCTACATCCGACGACACATATACTTTTTGTAAAACATGTAGCCGCACTGTTAAATTGGGTAAAAAACCCAATTCATCTATTACAAATGGATTCGATTTTCCAGAACTGCCCGATTGTCTTAGAGGGCTGACTCTATTAGAGGAACGACTTATTTCTGCTCGCCTTCCCTTTATGATAATTTAGTCTATAGGTTATGAACGGCAAAGTGCTATTAAAAGAGCTGTAGTTAATGTTCCAATTCCAGTCAGCAACATCGTCACTTCCCTTCCACGAGCTTTTAATGAAGCAGAGGTTGTTCAGCTCCACCTCAAGCGTAGAATGGCAGATCGCCATAATTTTATTGCAGAAACTATTATGCACCCAAAAATTGCGGATTCAATCAGGTACTTAGTTAATACTGAGCTTTATAGAAAGCACAATGTTATAATTAATGAACAGTGGATGTCTGCTTTCACATCCGATACTGTTTTTTTCATAGCTTCTCAAGCAGACACAGAAGTAGTGGAGGCACTAGCGCGAAGTAATCGCGATAAAGCCCATCTTGAAGAAGATGTGGAAATAGAGGAGCTCAATCCAGGGGATCAAGAAACTCTGCTTGAGAGTAACCAAGTATCAAGTATTGCCATGCAGAGAATCACCATAGCTCCTGGTGAAGGCCAAAGACCACTAGACATGATTCTCGATGCTGACTCAGAGGAGTTAGCATTTCCTACAATTTTTGCTGGCAACAAGCGAAAGGCTTCTCAAAGTTTTACAACCATTGTTAGATCCGAGCTTCGAAATGTAGATAGAAGAGGTTGCAGAACTGACAAATTGTTCTTTAATTATAAGAAGTTAGAGCTTATTAATATTCGAAATAATACTTCGATTTGCTTAAGAAAGCGTAGCGGCCCTCACAGCATAATAGCTTCTAACGCTCTTAATGAAGAGCAAATTAATAACTAAATTCACCACGATGAAGGCTATAGGGTCCTGAAAGGCATTCGCACGTCCCCTGCTCGCTGGGAAGCAGAAAAAAAGAAGGTTGTCGCCATGATTCGACAATTCGGTCTACCTTCTTTTTTTATTACCCTGTCGGCTGCTGAGACGAGATGGCCAGAGCTGCTTGTCTTGCTTAAAAATAATGTAGATAGAGTAGAGATTACAGAAGCTGATGTGTCGAATTTGACCTTTAGTGAAAAGGCCCGTTTAATTAGAACAGATCCTGTTACTTGCTCTAGGTATTTTGACTTTCGATATAGGCAATTACTTTAAGTAATGAAGAGGCAGGGGGCATTTTTGGAGAGCATCCAGTCATTAAATATTATTGGCGAGACGAGAGTCAGCAGAGGCGATCTCCACATATTCACGGTATGTTTTGGTTAAAAGATGCGCCTGTCGTTGATTTTGTCAATGAAGCATCTATTCCTCCAGTGATAGCCTTTATTGATCGTTTCGTTACAACAGATGTAACAAATACTGATTTAACTCAGTATATAATATATCAACAACACAAACACGGGCATACATGCAATCGTGAAATTCGCGGAAAATCTTTCTGTCGCTTTGGCATCCCATACCCTCCAATGCCCCAGACAGAAATTCTAAGGCCATTGTCTGAAGACTCGTTAAACATTTCTATTCATCGTGAAAATCTTAAGAAAATTGAGAACGTATTAAGTTATCCATTGACTCTATAAGTCACTTAAGAATATTTGAAAATTTTCTATCACATGAACAAGTGACCCTCACCTACGAGGATTACGTATAAATTAATTTTGTACTTCATATTTTTGTTTTTTATATGTAATGTCTTTATTAAATTTTTTCATTGTTTTCATTTGAGACCTCCGATTAAGACTAACAAGTAAATCTAGCTTAACTTAATCTAGATACCTAATCTAAGCTTTCTTAATAAAGCTCAAAGCTTCCACAAGCTTAATTTATATATTCTCAAGCTAGCTCAACGGCATTGAGTGCAGCTTGAGCTTTATCTTTTATATATCTACTCTTACTGAGAGTATGTTAACTCCCCTCTTTCTTAAGAGAACCGTCCCGGTTCTTACGAAATACAGCAGTTACAATATGTAAGTCTTCTAATTGATTTTCTTTTTAAAAATCAGTGAAAAATTGTAATTTCAACTTCAAGGAATAGCGCAAAAGAGGTATATTGTAGTGTAGTGTCTAGATACTTTTAAACTTATTCAAAATATTTATAATTATTTTAATTTTAGTTCACATTTTTGAGTGCTCATATAGTAATATAACAAAATTTAGTTAATGGTTAATTTAGTATATTGTTCCAATTCAGTTAATTAGGGTCATGTTAGTTTTTGAGATTTCTTACATTTTAATATTTTTATTTATTTATTCTAGAACTAATATTATTTATGAAGGTGTCTAAGTTTATACTTTATAGAAATTTGATCGTTGCGGAAAATTATATAAATCTTTTCAGTAATTTGATCACCCAAGCAAAAGCGATTTTGTGTCTAATTTACTATTTGATATTGTCTTTATGAACTATTCGATTTCTGCTTCTTATTTTAACTTTATTTCCCAAGTCTTCCATTACAACTTGCTTTTTGTAAATATTATTTAATTTATTTCTTTCCCCAAATTTTTTCTCAAATATAACGTCACCTGCGTTATATTTCTTCATCCGCCTTATCCTATTATGAAACTCTAGCATTTTTTCCTGATTTAATTTTAATAATTTGGAAATATTTTGGTGATTTATCTTGTTGAATAATACACCTTGCAATTTCTATTATAGTAGAGTGTGCTCTTTCAACTTGCCCATTTGAGACGCTATGCCGTGGGTCAATAAAATGTAAGCTGATTCCTAATCGTTGGACAAAAGATTTGAATTGTGCCGAAATAAAACTTGGCTCATTATCGAGAACAATGGTTCTCGCATCCGGAAACACTTGCAGCAAATCTAAAACCTTAGCTTCCATATTTGATTTATCTTTAATCTCCTTTATAACCAAAAATTTTGAATACGCGTCGAGACATGACAGAAACATTAATTTATGTGCGTAACAAATGTCTAGGTGTAGTTGCTGTCCTTCCTCTATAGGTATAGGAGCTTCTCCTATCGGAATAATTACAGGGTGTCTGTTATATTTATTTTTATTGCAAACATCACTATTTCTTACGAACTCCTTTAATTTTTCAATCATTTTGGGCCAATAGTATAGTCTCGAAATCTGCCTAAAGTTTTCATCGACTCCTCGATGCGCTCCAGAGAGAGTTAAGCTAAACTCCATTTTAAAAAAAATAAATATTATTAAAAACAAAATACAAATTTTATTATTTTCATTCTCATTTACATTAAAATGTATGTATGTATTTACATGCACACGAAGGCAAAGATCATTTCTGTTGAGTTTTTTAGTCAAATTGTCTTTTGCTGACAGTCTTTGTGAGAGCGAAAATCGTATTACTCTTTACGCGACACTCATTTGAGAGCGTCACACGAATGAGTCAATGCAAGGCGTCTGACCAAAACCGGTTCAAAGCAAAACAAAGAGAGCCGCTCAGAGCGAAATCGTGTTTGCAAAATCTTTTCGGTTATGTTACGAAGCTAAGCATATAAGAAAAAACGATCAACTGTCATTTGCGAGCTCTGAAATAGTCATAGACTACACGTGCGGCGGAGAAGTGGAAATATGCAAAAAAACAAAAGCAGGCACTCTACTTGTCAAAACTAAAAATGACCCAAGCTACAAAATTATTAAAATTAAACAAATTCCACGATTTCACTGTCTCAGCTACAGAACACAAAACATTAAACTTTACAAAAGGAGTTATCTACTCAAACGACTTTCGTTACATACCAGAAGACGAAATACTCAACGATCTCAAACACCAAAACGTAACTGAGGTACGCAAAATCATGAAAAAACAAGACGAAAAACTTGTAGAAACCGGTCTCATCATTCTTAATTTTGCTTCCCACTCACTACCCGACAAAATAATGATTGGCTACCAAAAAATTAACATTCGACCATACATTCAACCTCCACTTAGATGCAAAAACTGCTTACGATTCAGTCACCCGACCCCCGTATGCAAAAGTTATAAAATATGCGCCAACTGCTCGGAACAAAAACACACAACAGAAAACGAAATTTGCTCCAGAGACAAAAACTGCTTAAACTGCAAATTCAACCCCGAAGCAAATAAAAATCACAACGCACTCGACAGGAAATGCCCAGAATTCATCAAACAACAGGAAATAGTAGCAATAAAAACCACTGATAAAGTTAATAATAATAATCACAAAACCGCTCTCAACATATACTACAGCCGACACAACCAACACATGTCCTATTCAGAAGCATTAATTGCCTCCAAGGCCAAAACAACCCACAAAAATCAAACACCTCTAACCACACCCTTACCACGACAAAACCCCATGAAAATTCGCCCTCCGCATCCGCCTCCAATGGACTACGAACACACACCGCTACCGCCACTTCACAACAACAATCAACAACCATACCAATACAAGCCAGATTAGCTCAGAACACCGCAAAACTTGTCCACCACCAACCAAAAGAAGCTGCTACGCACGATGACACCACAGACTCAAACGCAACAATGGATACCCTCCCAAGCGAGGATCCCATCCCATGCTCATCCGATATCGGACCAGACCTAAAGCTAAGACTTTACAGAAAAACCAAATCAAATACCCTTTCAACACCCTTAAAAGCTAAGGAAAAACCCGATACTAAAGCAAAAAATAACAAACCAACTAAACACAATATACAATAGCGATAGCGACTAATTATTAACTAATCAAATAAATTAATTATTATATAAGACAAACTTTACAAAACTAACACACACTAACTTATATACACTAATTTACACACTTAGTTTCAACTTAATGGCCTTAAAAATTATTCAATGGAACCTAAAAGGTTACACAAATAACTACAACGAGCTAATTATCATTATCAAAAATCACTCACCTCATATCATTTCCTTCCAAGAAACCCACATCCACGACATCACCCACATACCAATACCTGTCAACTACACACTGCTAACCAATAAAACTACCAACAGATACGGTGGCGTAGCACTTGCATTTGCATTTGCAAATTAACATTAGCGATGACCTTGAAGCACTTGCAATAGAAATTCAATCAAACAAAAAATAACAGTTTTCACAATATACATTCGGGGGTATGTAATATATAAGTATAAGTAATTTACACAAACTAATCTTGCTAATGATCTAAAAACTCAACAAATGCCAGCAATTATCGCAGGCGATTTTAATGTCTGGCACACCAACTGGGGTTCACCTTACTCCAACAAAAGAGGAAAGACAATATCAAAATTCATAGACCAATCTCAGCTAATACTATTAAATGACAAATCTCCAACACACTTTTCCACTCACAACACCCTCACACACATCGATCTTACCCTATGTTCACCCGCACTTGCCCCATCTGCTAAATGGGAAATTTTCGACTCCCTTTGTGGCAGCGACCACTTCCCAATCTTAATATCGCTCTTTACACCTCCAAACATAAACAATACCAACAGACCATTTTTCAAAACAAACGAAGCAAACTGGGAATTATTTCAAAAACTGAACAACGAGCTAAACAACAAACTCCCTACTACCGCAAACGTAAATAAAGAAGCAGCTAGTATCAACAAAATTCTCCTTCAAAGCGCACATAATAGCATCCCACAAACATCACCAAAATATTTCCCCCACAAAGTCCCTTGGTGGAGCAAAGAACTTGCAAGCTTATGTAAAGAAAGAAAAAAAGCCTGGAACGCTTTGAAGCGAAATATCTCCACGGCAAATGTCATTAGCTTTAGACGATTAAATGCACTTTTTAGAAGAGAAGTTAAAAAGAGTAAAAAAGAAGCTATCACATCATTCACATCAACAATCCAACCGGGTACTCCCACAACAAAGATATGGGGAAACATTAGACGCTTTTGCGGCACCAACCCAGTTAAACAAATACATTGCGTAACAGATCCCTTAACTAACCAAATAAAAACATCCCCCGACAAAATAGCAGAAATATTTGCAATATTTTGGTCAGACCTTTCCCAAGACTCCAACTTCAGCCAAGAATTCACAAATAAAAAATACAGCCATTCCCAGATCAACTACACTCCATCTCCATCAGCACAAGCAATCGAAACAGACATAACTAGCATAGAATTAACGACCTCGCTCCAAACACTTAAAGGTTCTACCCCCGGAATGAACAGAATATCTTAGCCCATGATTAAAAATAGTTCTCAAACAATAAGAAACAGAAATGTAACACTCTTCAACCACATTTTCAACACACCTTCAATACCACAAGCATACAAAACTAGCCTCATTATTTCAATACCAAAACCCAGAGGAGACAAAACCAACATCTTATCCTATCGACCTATTTCACTGAACTGCTGTGTAGCCAAAACACTTGATAAAATTATAGCCAAAAGAATTTGGTGGTTCGTCACGCATAATAGATTTATCCACCCAAACCAATTTGGTTTCAAAAAAGGTAAATCAACTTCAGACAGTCTGCTTTATGCCGACTTTCTTATAACGAAATCTCTGTCAACCAAAAAACACACCTCACTCATCACTCTTGATTTCTCAAGAGAGTTTGATCGAGTGGGAATCCACTCAATAATAGAACAATTAGAGGAATGGAGAGCTGGACCAAAAATAATTAAATACGTTAAAAACTTTATGCTCAAAAGAAAAATTCTTGTCCGAGTCGGAGCACACACATCCACAACCGTACCATTAGCTAACGGCATACCACAGGGCTCACCTCTATCTGTAATCCTCTTTCTCATAGCATACAACAAATTAGCCAACATTATAGCTTTGCACAAAGAAATCAGCTTCAGTGCATATGCCGACGATTTCTTTCTTATCATAAACTTCAGCAAACAAAAGAATATAAATTACAACCTAGACACACTGTTTCAAGATATCTCAAACTGGTGCTCATACTCTGGAGCATCCCTATCCTTATCTAAATGTCAACATTTACATATATGCAGAAAACCCAACTGCACCTGTACAATAGCCTGCAACAACATACAAATTCAAACCGTTACATCTCTCAAAATACTCGGCATAACAATAAACCAAAAATATAACTGGACCTCACAAATCAATACTCTTATCCCATCGCTATCAAAAAAACTCAATATAATAAAATGCTTAGCCAGTCCCAAGTTTAACTGCGACACAAATACCCTTCTACCTGTCACCAAAACTACACTTGTATCGAAGTTAGAATATGGACTGTTCTTATATGGACATTCACCCAAAAGCAATTTAAACAAATTAAAAACCACATTCAACGCATCAATCCGACTAGCGCTGGGAGCCTTTCGCTCTACACCAATTCACAATATGCTTTACGAAGCTAACATTCCAACAATAGAACTCAAGCGCGACTACCTCACAGCAAAACTCAGCAAGAACCTGATTAACTCCAAAAAATACACCCATTTCGAAACTGATCAAACCAAGCAACCTCCGGAAAAAACCAACAGCCATCATACAACACACAATAAATTATTGCAACCAACACAATCTACCATACCTACCAATCAAAAATATTAAAACTTCACCCCCGTGGCTGCTTCCGCCAAACATAATAAACACATCGCTCCGAATACACGCCAAGCCCAATACACCTGCAGACACTTACAAACAACTATTCCTACATATAAGAGAACAATTCAGAAAACATACCTTCATATACACTGATGGTTCGAAGAAAAACTCCATCGCAACCTATGCTGTCACCACAGAGACAACCGTATTAAAATACTGCAGCCTGCCTCACTACTCCTCAATTTTGTCGGCGGAAACTATTGCAATCCTAGAAGCCATTGAACTTATTAAAAATAAAATAGGCAAATTCATCATATGCTCGGACTCCCTAGCAGCAATAGACTCAATCCAAAATACAAACAACAGCAACACATATCCTAAAATCATTAGATCGCTCCTTACAACCCTAGCACCAAAAATAAATTTACTATGGATACCAGGACACACAAGCATAGCAGGCAATGAATTAGCTGACCAAACAGCTAAGTCCGCACTCAAAATGCCATTGATTCACACACCTAAGATAAACACGACTGACATCAACAAATATCTAAAACATCAATTAATTGAAAAACATGAAAACACCATAACTCGCTGTAGTAGATGGTATCAACACATTAACACAAATTCTACCCATATATCTGACTACCTGATTACACCAAACCAACAAACTAGAAGAACTGATCAGATCAAATTAGTAAGACTTCGATTAGGCCATACAAACTTAACACACCAACACTACCTAAACACCAACATATCCTCACTCTGCCCTTTCTTCCAAACAAACACCACAATCACCATAGAACACATACTTAACTCTTGCCCAACCCTAGCCCAAAGTAGATCACGAATATTTAGAAACACCAACCCTTTAAATTGCCTTGCTAACCCCTCCCCAGAAAACACAAACAAAATCATACATTTTTTAAAAGACACCAATATATACAACAAAATCTAAACATGTAAATATATTTATAAGCAAACATACCATGTAAAACTACATAGCCAGAGGCCCAGCAGCCAGCGCTATATTAACTTAAGTTAGATATAGTTTTATAAACTGTACTATCTCTAAATAATAATAATAATAATACTTCCATTGCTTCATTATGCCTTTTGCTTTTTTGCAGCTGCTGCTGCATGAGACTGCGCAAATCATCGCCCAGTGCCACCAGCGCCTGGGTGCCAACCTCTGTGGCAATCTTTAATTGCCCTAATTGTACATGGATTTTATTCATAGTTGCATTTTCTTCCGCGACAAGCGATGCCAACGAATCACCTTTTCCGTCCAGCTGCTGATGCTGCGGCGCGGAAGGGTTTCTCAACAATCTGCTGAGACGTCCCTGCGGCATCAGAATCTATATGGACGGCCTTTTCTGGACTTTCTGTAAAATTAGAGTTCTATGTACATGAGTATATGCAAATAATTGTATAATAATGATTACCTTCCATGGCAGCATGCTCTTCCAATACTTGCAAAGGCTTTTCTGCCAATCCAAAAGCTCTTGTTGCGCCTATTCCATCCACCGCATGGTCGAGCTCGAGGATTGCAGCAATTGCCTCTTCTATTGCCGTCAATTGCTTTTGCGGGAAAGGTCCGCCTCCAGTGGCTCGACTTTCCCTCTTGTTCTGAGACATTTTTTTTTTAATGGAATGATTCCAATCCTTCCAAACCTGCGAATGAACTTTAATAAATTGGCATGTTTTAATATTATTTTGTTATTCTTAAGCGTTGCCATTCCTCTACAGATTTGATGGTGGGCCCATTTGCATTTAGGGCATCGGTTAGTTCAGTCCAGGCCAGCCGCGACTGCCACCTTGTCACCACGCGTGATTTTCTTGGCCATACCTACGTGCATTTCCATAAAATAAAGTTCACGAAAATAGCATCCTGCTGCGGAGTTTTGTGTTTTCCCCTAAGAAATAAAATGTATTAACATTAATTTAATAATTATTATGCATTAACATTAATTAAATAATAATTGTACTTGCATTTTTATCTCGAGTATAGTTAAAGTAACTGTAAAATCCGTTATTGACATTCACAAGCATGCGTAACACCCCGTACATTGCCACATCATGAGATAAAGGTGCACAGCACATATTTATGTAACTTTCCATTAAATTCGTAGCTTTTCATAAAGGCAACTTGGGTTAAATAAAAAAAACAATTTTTTAACTATCAAATAACATCAAAAACATTTATTAATACGCTAAAATAATTACTTCGAGATGTTATTATTTAGTACCGCACTATGTGGCAACTCCTTTGTAGAATCGATTATGAACGTTGACACAGAATGGCAAATGAACAATTGATTTTGATAACGTTTTTGTAAAAATGAAAATCATGAATAAAAACATTAGATTTAGCAAAACATAAAGACACAGATATTTTAGAAATTGAATAAACTTTCCAAATAAGTAAGGGGTTAATTGTATAAATTAGTTTTTATTAATGAATTTAATCAAATCTCCAAAAATTTTGTCGACGGTTTTGAAACCGTTGTTAGTCATGTCTGTGGCATCAAGAATTCGAATTGGTTTTCTGTGGCACCCCTGATAAATTCCTTTCGTGTTTCGCATTTTATTGGAATTCAATGGGCTGATGAAACATTATTATTTCATTCTAACTTTGCGCAATTATAAATTGAGTTTATAGTTTTCGAAAATTTAGATGTAAATAATTATTTAATAAAAAATTTTGTTTTTAAACAGTATGTTTATTTATTTTATTCCGCATACAAAAACAAATTACAATCGAATGTAATTATGCCCAGAAAACGTTTTTATGAATAATTTTTAATACATATGTTCATAAAATTTGGTACACTGCTTGAAAACTCTGAAAAATTTTGATTTGGCACCAAAAACAGTTATTTTAACCGATCAACCCTATGGGAGCATTTTCGGTTAAGTACTAGGAACTTTTTGATAATGATATCTTTATAATCCACAGGTTTGTGCCTTAAAATATTTTTTTAACCAGTCGGTCCTATATATGATATAATCAAACGATTTCTATCAAATACGGTACAGTACTGTGAAACTCGGTACAATTCGGAAACTCTAACAGATTTTTGGATGCCAAAATTGGTCTCCAAATATTAAGAATTATGCCTTTTAAAACATTTTTTTAGCCGATCAGCCTTACGGGAGCTATATATTATTAAAAAATGGCGTACATAAAGTCGGGCGAGGACGACTTTAGGATACCCTGTACCACTAGCTTGCAATAAAATCCGGTTCCTTCACAAAAAACCAAAAACAGAAGAATTTTTAACCAACAATTTTATTTTTTTGGCCGATATAGAGCTCCACTCTTAGCAAATGGCTTGATGCTGCTTGTAAGCTTTCGAGCATTACAGATGTTGATCCCCATCGCGTTGGGAAGTACAATTGATGTGTATTTAACTTTTGAAGCTCCAATATACCACGGAATCCATTTGATGTTTTCCGAATTATCTTTGTTAAGTTGCGGCAAGAGAGTAAGTACTTTAAAATCCAATCCGATTTTGTGACATCCAAGACACAAAGTTGAGCTGTATGAGCAGCGCAGCGACAGACTTCAACCCTTCCCAGTGTTATGCTTAGCCTCGTTTCGACTGATTCTAGATATATTTGCCAAGTAGTCTTTGTTGCCGCTTTCAATATCTTCCGTGGCATCATTAAGTGCATGAGACAGAAAGTTAGTTGCTTTCAGCATATTGGCATCGTTGTCCGAAGTCACCGATACAATTTTTTTCAAGTCAATGTCATATTTTGACAATATTTCAACGATTTTCAACAATTTGATTTCTTTGATATTACGTTCTTTATAGTCTTTGCCACACGGCTCAATGCTTTTTTGCAATTGGCGGCGTTCAGACACATTATTTTTCTGCAATCATCTCGAATTCCTTGGCAAATAGGATCCAAAATATCCCTCATAGATTTCAGCACAGTATTCCGTTACCAATCCAATGTACGCTCGGAGTAGCTTGAAAAACACAAAGACACTTATGTTCACAACTAAAAACAATCGATATTGCCACGATAGTGGACTTGTCCAAAAAATAAAATATTTTAGTTTTAGTGGGTAATTTATTTTTAGGGTGTAACCTGACGTAAATTTGTTTCATCTATACAAGTGTAACGCTACCAGCTGGACTTTTTCTTCGCTGTAATGTTCAACGCAGTATTGAGTAGATGTTATTATGGTATTTAACTTCCTTCATATCCAAAGTACAAAAAGGGTACCAATTCTCATTCCAATATGATCATCCCTTGGGCTCCAAGATTCAGCTAGCAAAAAGAGCCGTTGGGGGGGTACGTTGATGATTATTTTGGAAGAACGACATTAACATAAAATAAAATTTAGGTGGAGGCCCCTGCCAGGTTATATTATATTGTGTTAGTATTGATTTTTTTAATAAAGAGGCTAGAAAATAAATGTCTGAGCGCTAGATGTAAAGTTTGTGATTCCCTGTTGTACGCCGCCTTGTCCCTAGTGATGGGGTGCTAACTGCTGCGCTGCTATGTCGAAGCTACGTTGACGACGAAGGCTGCTGATGGATTTGTCCAATTCGGATTACGATGTTTAGCATCAGCTAAACGCACTGCGTGATTTTAAGTGAATATGTCAGTAATCTGGGTTTCTTTTGGGAAGGATTTGGGGACTTTACTTACATTAGGTGGCCTAGGCCAAAAAGGAAATAATCGAGATCACAATTAGGATCGTGGTAATTTTTAATATTTCGGCTTGCACCGGTGGTAACGTAATCCAAACTTAGGCCCAAATGGAAAATCAAATTCATTACTCACACGCGTTTTGAACGTATATGTATATATAAGTATCTTGGTATTATTTTTCAAACAATGATAATGACTGGACTCTAGCACGTTGTGGTAATAAAAGGTGGCTCTCAGCTTCATGTTGGCTTATATAGGCGTATGCAAGCCGGAAATAGTTTGCTTCTTCTTGCGCTAATGACAAATAGACATTGGAGACTTTAGTATTTAATACTAATAAATGGGGCTGCCAGAGTTTTGTTCGCAAAAAACTACCATGCAAATACCAAAAATGCCAAATACGCCTGATATAGTTTTGCAACACCAATTTGCTATATATTTCAATCATACATTTTACATTCAAATTTATTAAGTTTATTTATTTCTATTAATCCTAATTATAAGTATAAGAGTATGGCCTGTTCATCACATCGCGCATCCCTACAAAGTATGCTACATATTTTCGAATGCTACGGCTTAAAATTCACAAACAGTTCTAGCAAGTCTATGGTTAATACGCACTTATCTATTTGTTGATTTGAATATTATTTTACTTTTTTTTTTGTTGATTTAATTTTGGTTTTACTTTTAATTTTTTTTTTAGTTTTTTTTTTTTTTGTGACGGTTAATTTAATACACAAAATTCTTAGCCATTACACAATGCAACAATTTTTAGATTCCGGCTTCAAATTAGTTGATGCCTATGTAAAATTTCACGCTGAATTCAAATCTGCTTGGAAATATGTTGAAAGTAGAAAGGTTTTTGAGATATCGCCAAATTTTAATTTTTCATGTTTTAAAAAAAAGGTTAGTCTACTAAAATACAATTTTCTCTGGTTTTAGTGCACCGATTTTTGTAAACTGGGACAACAAAATTATTTCTTAAAAAAATTACAGTTTAAAATCGAATCATAAATGACGAAGTTATGGCACTTCAAAAGTTGAATTTTTTAAAAAATTATGATGATTTTTCAAGTTTTTGCTGACTTTTACTAAGTTTTTTTTCGATCTTTCCAAAAAATTGTTTCGGTTACAGACAATTAAATGAAAGGATAATATCTTACAAAAATTGTTTGCCCTTGGTCATCAATACGGATAAAAAATAAACGCTACATTCACAATTAAGTAAACATTCCTCTTTTTGAGAGTATTACTAATTGTTGTTTTGCATGCTCTCCGACCCGTAACTCTACGCTTTTTGTTAAATAAGTAAGATATGAGTATCTAAACAAAGCAAAATCACATCAGTGAGGAATTTGAGATACAGCTATTTGAAGAATTCCTCTCTGACATTGATATATAACTAATATATCGAGTTTTTGCTAGTTTTTTTAGTTTAAGAATCACATCTTACCAAGCCAAATAAGAATAAACATTGAGCATTAGGAGTTTTTATTGCAGTTCAAGTTAGGATAAAAAAATTCAAATGATGTAGACCGCTTTTGTTTTTTGTGCAGACTCTGTGTTTCTCGCAACAAGAACCAGCAATAGTCTCCCATCATTGCCTGATCCCACTTGCCTTGGGAGCGAAACTCCATCTGCTTCATTTGCCATGCTCGTCGCTTTCGGCGCCTAGGTTGTCCGGGAAAAAATCCAAATGGGAATGTAAAAAGTGAATTTTTAAAGACATATTTACACCTTTGACAAATAAAAAGAAAAACCAATATTGGTAAATATAAGAACTCGAGAAAAAACAAACTGAAATTATACCAATTTTTTTTGTAGTTTTCCAGTAAATCATCAACAATTTCTTTGTAGTCCTCACTTCTTTTGTTGCCGAGAAAACTAGACACTACTGCGCAAAACGATCCCCATGCTTTAGCCTCGTCCGCTGATAATGCCGAGTAAAATTCTGTGTTGTTCATTAGCTTTTTGATTTGCGGACCCACAAATACGCCTTCTTTGATTTTGGCGTCAGAAAGTTGTGGGAATCGTTGTTTTAAATATTCGAATGCGGCAAAATTTTTATTTTTATGGAGAGCTTTAACGAAGTTCTTAAAGAGACCAAGCTTTATATGCAGCGGAGGGAGAATAATTTTGTCCTTTTGAACGAGGGGCGGAAATTTGACGTTAGCTTCTCCGACTATAAAATTGGACCTTTCATCCCAGTCTTTACGCACGTAATGTTCACTGTGATCTCGGCTGTCCCATCTGCACAAAAAACAGCAATGCTTTGTCCATCCTTGTTGCAGCTTTCAAGCTAAGCTTGCTGCTATCGATGAATAGTCGATATCGGACCTACAGTATGTCAAGAAAGTGTTTTTACAAGAGGAAAAAACATCAAATTTTATGTTTGGTCGCAAAAATATATATTTTTTGACAATTTTTTAGTAAAACAAAGTGTGCAGTATGGTTAGTAACTTAATTCTAAACAATATAAAAATTTTGCATTCAATGCATAAAAAGGATAAAAAAAAGACTAAAAACTAAAATCGCCCATTTTTAGGAGTGCCAAGAAAGTGTTCATGTTTAACTAAAATTACCAACTAATACTAAGTAAATTAAAGGATTTTAATATTTTGTGTGCCTACCATTGGCAACACAAACTGCTTCCAGTCGACGTTTCATCGAATCAATTAGGTTTGGCATACATATGACTCTGGAATCTTCTGCCACTCTTCCTGTATACTATAACTATTGTCTAGGTTTCAGAATTAGAATAATATATACATTGTTGCACAACAATCAAAGAGTATGAAATCATATAGAGGGAACAATTCGCTTTGAGCTTTTATTACCGTTGAAAGATTATGCAGCTCGATCGGCTCGCATGGTGTGAAAGCAAATTCAAAGGCAAAACAAACACAAGGCAACAACAAAAATGGCGTACGTAAAGTCGGGCGTAGACGACTTTGGGATACCCTGTACCACTAGCTTGCAATAAAATCCGGTTCCTTCACAAAAAACCAAAAACAGAAGAATTTTTAAGCAAACATTTTTTTTGACCGATCGTTCCTATGGGAACTATATAGTCCACCGATTTCAATAAAATTTTACATAGTGCTTAAATACCTTAAAAGAGATTTGAATGCCGAATTTAGTTGAAATATCTTTACAAACAACTCAAAAAGATTTATTTTCCAAATTTGTTTACGATTTTTTCAAAAGCAAACACTAATACAAAGTCGGACATTGCACCCAACACTTTTCTTTACCGATTGGTAGTAGGTGATAGTCAATTGATATTAATCGAAATTTGAACTGCCAATTTTGGATCCGATATCTTTACAAAAAAACGAAACAATTAATTTTCTATATAATTCCAATTCGGTACACTGCTGAAGTAAACCATAATATTTTCATAAAAAAAAAAATTAAATTAAAAAAAAATTAAATATGGTATTAAATACCAATATTATTTTATATTTTATTATATTATATTTTATTATATTTGTTTTATATGATAGTGTCGCCGCTCGAATTCGCTTCCGATACAAAAATAAAATCGGTAACCAGGGAACACCACGGGGAGGCCATTACAAAAGCAATGGGATCTTTCAAAACGAAAGTTTAGAAGACCTACGAGTCGACTTGAGCTTCAACTGATAGCTGAAATGTTCCCCAAAATACGTAAACTACTTAATTGTTATTAAAAACATGCTGTTCAAAACTGACTTAAATTACATAAGCATAAATATGACTAATTACATTATTATTTAAAAACGTAAAATAATAAAAGAAAAGATACCCTACAACACATCATCCTCAATATTAACTAGAATTCCACTATGATGGCTATAAATTGTTTCATATGTGCGCGCGTTGGCTCTGCTATCTGCAATATTTGATGAGAACGCCCAATCTATATGGGTTTCGCTTCTTGTTGTTGATGTGTTGTTGCCTAAAAGGCACTTGAAATTATTTCTACCTAGGAAATCAAAAATTCTCCTACTACAACCTGAAAGAGTTCGCAGACACAAATTAAAATCTCCTAAAACCAAACCATTTGGAACTAAAAATGGGTATTTCTGAAATAAATCCTTAAACTCAGTTTGAAATTTGCGCAATGGATATGTTGGACTTTTATAAATGACTAAAACTCCTAAAGACTTATACTTAAACACGGCAAATTCGAATACTGAAGATGATAAATCATCGGAATTACTATAATATCGATGGCTAGTGCACTGACTTACATTCTCGAAAATTTCGTTTCTAACGAATATAAGAATGCCTCTTTTTGGTCTAGACCCGCTAGTTACTGACTGACAATCTAATCGCACTGCAGTGGTGAATCCAGGTATGTCATACAACTCATTTGAGTATGTGGAAGCCTCAACAAAACAAAGAAGTGACGATTTCAGCGTTAGCTGATCGGAGCAAACATCGTTAATATGACAGTGTAAGCTTTCCGTGTTATGAAAAATACGTTGAAATTTGAATTTTCAAACAGATTGTCAAAATTTGTTGTCAGTAATTTTCCGCTACGAAGATTTTGAAGTTCTTGTCCTACAACTGACTGAATGTTTTCTGAACTGGGGTCCAAGAAGGTTCGCCTTGATGGGGGCACTTAGCTCGAGCATTTACTCCTACACTGTCATCTAAAAATTGTATCCAAAGAACATGAGGCGAATTGGATGAACTGAACCCTATTTCCATCAAAATACCTGTAACTCCATTGACAAGACCAACTGCTGTATCTACGTTTACCGTCATCATGTACTTTGCAGTGGTTTTTAAAATCAAAGTTGTAGATAAACCTTGAGTTTGAGAAGTTTTAAAATATCTAACAGAATTTAAGCACCGTTGCTTTGATTCTGAATTCAAATGTACTGCTTTTATTAAGTCAAGAGCTGTAGAAATGTTCTGTTCAGTGGGAATCGAATTTAATTTTGCCGTATTGAAAGTGTTCGTTTCATCACTACTAAGAAAAGATGAATTGCATCATCTGGTACCTCACTGGTATGACAAACTCGAAGTTTGAAAAGATCTATATCCTCCAACGACATTTCACGGGATGCCATGTTATTGACAGCTAGAGCAAATGATTGATCCTCTCGCTGTCGCATTATCTCTGTGAGTTCAAAAACTTAAAGCTATCCCACAGAGAAGCACCATAAACAGCACTGTATGGATCATGCGAAGATGAAATTGATTGGAATATCCAACGATCTCCAACCGGATGTAGCTGCCTAAGATAACAATAACTGAAATTCCACCAAATGGAGTTTCCCTTTTATGGAAAATTTGTTTTAGGCGAGAGTCCAAATAGGAGAACATCTTGGCACCGACCATTGAAATCTCGTCTATAATCAAAAGTTTAAGATGAATAAATCTTTAACGAATTGTATTTAATAAATCAGGGCCTAAATCTGGTAAAGGTCTAGAAGCGCGGCTTTTGCGAAAAATGGAGGAATTTCAAATTTTTTGCTTTTATTGCTTTCTTTGGTAATTAAAAAGAAAATTAAGACTGGCGGAGCCCGAATCCAGCCATTATTATTTGTGAAAAAAGCAATAATAACAACGGGTTAAAGAAAAGTGACAGGGGGTTTAGATGGATGGGGGTGGGGCACAGGTGTGGTCCAAATGTTTGCAATGCAAGTATTTTCTCTGGGCTGAACTAAAACCAATATTTGTCAGAACGCATGGATATTGATTATTGTTATAAAAAATACAACAGTATTAAAAACACATAGACTTTGAGTAGAGTATCGAAGCTCTATACTTTAAATATTTCTCAGTCTCAGAGAAACACTGCTCCCTGTCATCAAGTTGAATCTTCTTTAAACTGAAAATAAATTATCATTCTGAATAATCATAAAACTCCTACAATTTGATGAAATATGAAAAGATAAAAACAAGGAAGCTTACGCTCATCTTCACTGAAATTTTCAGCAACTTCACGTGTCACAGCTTCATCGTCGCCTTTTCGGGGATTGTACAAACGAGACATAGCCCAAAAAAACGCATGTGCTCCATCCTTATGAACTGGATATTTCCGTTTGAAAAAGAATTCCGCCAAGTAGCCGGCAAAATGCGCTTCTTTTCTTCCAAATCGAGGAACTTTTGACCGGACTTCACGCCATGTGCGCTCGATGTTCTGCGTATGTGCACCAGAATCAGGGTCGACGAAATTCAGAGAATGATTGACGGTCAGATGCTGATAATCATTGTCTTTTAAGCAATCGTATGCTTTCCAGCAATCAGATATGATTGTTGTTCCATCAGCGATTTTTTCTTTGATAATACTGAGCAGAGTTTCTTTTGTTCTGTTAGGAACAGCCACGAGGAACAGTTCTTTAGATTCTCTTTCGTAACCCCCAAAAATCCATTGCCATCCCTAAATCTTTAAACGAAGACCCAGATTGGTTCACGGGAAGTGAAAACATAGAATGAAGGGTAGAACCTCCAATTCCAAAAGCCGCTTTTCCAGTGGGAGCACACAGAAGTATTTTTGCGGTGGTAGGGTTGCAGCCGGGTCGACGATTATACTCATGCGACATGGACTGATAAATTGCAGATATTAACCTACTTTTGCCAACACCTGCTCCGCCACCTACAAGCTCGTAAGAAGTTCTACCGACCTTTGCGTTATGCCAGACATGGGAAAAATATGTTTTTCGTTTCAAATTTAATGACCTAATTATGGCTGCTAGATTTGCTGCTGAAATAACTGGCGGGAGCTTTATTATTCGGATGTTCTCCGAATCAAGAGTTACATTTTCATTGCGATTCAAATTTAAAACATTTATTTCAGGATTAATGTCAGGAACTCCTAAAACTCTATATTCCTCGTCTATCTCATCGTCCTGCCGATCTACCTCACCATTTTCTTCATTTTCCAAAGCCTTCCTAAGCGCGTCGTCTAAATCTTCTAAAACATTATACCTTTCAAATGTATTCCTAATGGCTTCTACATTTGAGTTGCAAATATTTTCGCAATCCTGTTCTAATAAGTCTACCTGTTCATCTCTCCACGGAAAATAAAGCATTACTAGTTCCCTAAAGCAGTTCTTTCTGTGTACATGCAGATTAAATTTTCTAAATCTTATTATGCATGGCTTGGTCCTTTCCCTAACGAAACCGCTCCTATCGCGGAGAGGAAAAGCCACATTCCTTCGGATCTCATTTTCATCAGCATCATTATTCTTATTTTGGCGGGTAGTTTTTGAAAAACTATATTTTGCAGCGAAATCGGCTAAACACAGGCCTTCTAGACTATCTGGTCGTTGAATGTAGTCGCCTATCAAACATCAAACCAACACAAAATATGTCTGTGGAGTCACTAGACATATTTTCAAACTGTTGTCTAGGTTTGAGAATTCGAACTCGATTCTCAGGAAGTGAAGTATTAATGTATACTTTTGCGTTGCTACTCTCAGACAACCGCATTCCGAGACAACAGTAAACGGCTTCCTGAGCGGATATCTCAGTGCCACAAAAAATGAATTTATGACCAATGTGCAGCATTCTCTCCCTTATAGACAAATTACCTCACTGAATCTCGTTCACGACTTCTCGCGTTAGCTTCGAAATTCCCCTTGGGGCTTTATTAATATAATTTATAACATAGCTGCAGCATGCATAAGGGTCCAATATGAACTGGATATCTATGTTTGCACAGACAGAATGTGATTATTATAAGCTTTAAATTGACGTGTTGCAAAAGTTCTCTTCAAAAATTTTTTGGTTTTTTCATTCGAGACCCAAAGCATATAAGTTAACATACTCTCAGTAAGAGTAGATATATAAAAGATAAAGCTCAAGCTGCACTCAATACCGTTGAGCTAGCTTGATAATATATTAATTAAGCTCGGGGAAGCTTTGAGCTTTATTAAGAAAGCTTAGATTAGGTATCTAGATTAAGTTAAGCTAGATTTACTTGTTAGTCTTAATCGGAGGTCTCAAATGAAAACAATGAAAAAATTTAATAAAGACATTATTTATAAAAAACAAAAATATGAAGTACAAAATTAATTTTTACGTAATCCTCGTAGGTGAGGGTCACTTGTTCATGTGATAGAAAATTTTCAAATATTCTCAAGTGACTTATAGAGTCAGAGTCAAATGGATAACTTAATACGTTCTCACTTTTCTTAAGATTTTCCCGATGAATAGAAATGTTTAACGAGTCTTCAGACAATGGCCTTAGAATTTCTGTCTGGGGCATTGGAGGGTATGGGATGCCAAAGCGACAGAAAGATTTTCCGCGAATTTCACGATTGCATGTATGCCCGTGTTTGTGTTGTTGATATATTATATACTGAGTTAAATCAGTATTTGTTACATCTGTTGTAACGAAACGATCAATAAAGGCTATCACTGGAGGAATAGATGCTTCATTGACAAAATCAATGTTTTGTCAACCAAAACATACCGTGAATATGTGGAGATCGCCTTTGCTGAAACTCGTCTCGCCAATAATATTTAATGACTGGATGCTCTCCAAAAATGCCTCCCTGCCTTTTCATTACTTAAAGTCGTAAGACTTTAACAGGATCTGTTCTAATTAAACGGGCCTTTTCACTAAATGTCAAATTCGACACATCAGCTTCTGTAATCTCTACTCTATCTACATTATTTTTAAGCAAGACAAGCAGCTCTGACAGGGTAATAAAAAAAGAAGGTAGACCGAATTGTCGAATCATGGCGACAACCTTCTTTTTTTCTGCTTCCCAGAAAGCAGGGGACGTGCGAATGCCTTTCAGGACCCTATTGCCTTCATCGTGGCGAATTAAGTTATTAATTCATTAAGAGCGTTAGAAGCTGTTATGCCGTGAGGGCCGCTACGCTTTCTTAAGCAAATCGAAGTATTATTTCGAATATTAATAAGCTCTAACTTCTTATAATTAAAGAACAATTTGTCAGTTCTGCAACCTCTTCTATCTACATTTCGAAGCTCGGATCTAACAATGGTTGTAAAACTTTGAGAAGCCTTTCGCTTGTTGCCAGAAAAAATTGTAGGAAATGCTAACTCCTCTGAGTCAGCATCGAGAATCATGTCTAGGGGTCTTTTGCCTTCACCAGGAGCTATGGTGATTCTCTGCATGGCAATACTTGCTACATGGTTACTCTCAAGCAGAGTTTCTTGATCCCCTGGATTGAGCTCCTCTGTTTCCACATCTTCTTCAAGATGGGCTTTATCGCGATTACTTCGCGCTAGTGCCTCCACTACTTCTGTGTCTGCTTGAGAAGCTATGAAAGAAACAGTATCGGATGTGAAAGCAGACATCCACTGTTCATTAATTATAACATTGTGCTTTCTATAAAGCTCAGTATTAACTAAGTACCTGATTGAATCCGCAATTTTTGCGGGCATAATAGTTTCTGCAATAAAGTTATGGCGATCTGCCATTCAACGCTTGAGGTGGAGCTGAACAACCTCTGCTTCATTAAAAGCTCGTGGAAGGGAAGTGACGATGTTGCTGACTGGAATTGGAACATTAACTACAGCTCCTTTAATAGCACTTTGCCGTTCATAACCTATAGACTTAATTATCATAAAGGGAAGGCGAGGAGAAATAAGGCGTTCCTCTAATAAAGTCAGCACTCTAAGACAATCGGGCAGTTCTGGAAAATCTAACCCATTTGTAATGGATGAATTGGGTTTTTTATCCAATTTAATATTGCGGCTACATGTTTTACAAAAAGTATATGTGTCGTCGGAAGTAGGAAACTGACTTGATAGAGCTAAAATGTCCGCACTAAACTCGTTATGATCTTCAATAAAACCACGAGTTATCCTGTCTACTTGGTATGGAAACCATAGGCCTTTACAGCAAAGCCAAATTTGGTTGGGACCATCCTTAACTGTTTTATTAAAAATAGCTATTTGAGCTTCTACGATACTTTGGCTGGGTACCAAATGTTCCTGAATGACTGTCGCACGTTCTTCTCTATTACGGGTTGACTAACATTTCTTGAGGCGTCAAATGCTGCTTGTCGAGCTAATTCTTCGCTCTATCGTATTGCGCGATTGCACAATTATTCTACGAATATTATTTGCACTAACCTGAGTTCTACTTAATCTATCCTGCTCTCTTTCTTAAATTTGGCGTTCGATGTCTGCCCTTATCTGCGAGCGCTGAATAGTATTTTGTCTTTGTTCATTTGTCCGATAGTCCGTATTACGTCTACGGTTCGACCGACGAAGAGTATTGGCAATCTGTTCTGCCTGCCGAACCACTGGTACTGTCCGACTAACTGCCCGCCGACGGGTATCGGCAATCTGCTCTACCTCCGGAACCCCAGGTACACTTCGACTAACTGTCCTATCTTCCGCATTACGGGCCTGCTCTAACGTCCGGATATCCCTATTTTGCTTTACGACTGCCCACCGACGGGTATCAGCAATCTGCTCTTCCTGCCGAACCCAAGGTACTCCCCGTCTAACTGTCCTATCTTCCGTATTACGGGCCTGCTCTAACGTCCGAATATCGCTATTTTGCCTAACGACTGCCCGCCGACCGGTATCGGCCATCTACTCTACCTGGCGAACCCCAGGTACTCTCCGACTAACTGTCCTATCTTCCGTATTACGGGCCTGCTCTAACCTCCGGATATCCCTATTTTGCCTTACGACTGCCCGCCGACGGGTATCAGCAATCTGCTCTTCCTGCCGAACCCAAGGTACTCCCCGTCTAACTGTCCTATCTTCCGTATTACGGGCCTGCTCTAACGTCCGAATATCGCTATTTTGCCTAACGACTGCCCGCCGACCGGTATCGGCAATCTACTCTACCTGGCGAACCCCAGGTACTCTCCGACTAACTGTCCTATCTTCCGTATTACGGGCCTGCTCTAACCTCCGGATATCCCTATTTTGCCTTACGACTGCCCGCCGACGGGTATCAGCAATCTGCTCTTCCTGCCGAACCCAAGGTACTCCCCGACTAACTGTCCTATCTTCCGTATTACGGGCCTGCTCTAATGCCCGGATATCCCTATTTTGCCTAACGACTGCTCAACTACGGGTATCGGCAGTCTGTTCTAAATTTCTTGCACTTGTGTTTCGTCTAACTGATGAACGCCGAATCGTATTACTAACTTGCTGGCTTATTCTGTACTCCTCATTTGCTCTGCGATCTCTCTGAGAATTTAAATTTTCCTGTCTCTCTATCTCTACATATTCTTCATCTTCCCTATGTCTCCTATTTCTCAATCGGACATTTCGAGACCGCTGAGAGGCAGACTGGCGATTAAGCCGTGGCATTTCGGACAGAATTATAATAAATACAAATTTAATAAAATAAGTATTTTTATTATAAAATAAAAAAATTAGTTCTAAGAATGCGTAATGTATATTTACAAATAATACATAAAAATTTTATTATATGAATAACTAATATTAAATATTATTGTTAATTAATTTAATTTACTTTTTATTATTTTATTAGTACTACGGAGCCTCACAAACAAATATTTTATGTCACAATCAAATTATCACTATTATACACTATTTTGATTATTATTTTAATTTTTAGTTTAATTATACTCTATCGTAATTAAAGTTACCTTTTCAATTAATATTATTGTATTTATTTATAAGCACAGATCAATTGTTGCAGCCGTTCGACTTCGCCTCTCAACTAAAACAATGAACTGTCGTCAAAGTAGAGCGAAATAGATAGAACCTGTGCTCTCGCTTTTGCCACAGGTACACTGGTGTCAGTACTTATTATTAGGCAGCGCATACGAATAATATGAAACATTTGCCGGTTCAATAAGTGCGATCACACTGTGGTCAATAAGGGGGCGTGCATAGAAGGCATCAGATGATTTTGACAGCCGCTAATTTTGTTGTTGTTTTCGTTTGTTTGGGTTCTCTTGTATGAATGTATGCGAAGTAAATATGTGCATTTATATACCGCGGGCATGGTATAAAATGCGTGGGGCTGCCGAGTGATTTCTGTTTATTTGACCTTGACCATCATTAATAAAACTAAAATGCGTCACGGGACGCTCGACAGAAGTGATAACTTCAACTAATCTCTAAGTTGAACTATTTAATATTGAAATTCTTGAACTTGAGAAAAGCTTAGGTTATACTTAAATTTTATGTATTGTATATAAATATGATAATCCAAGGAAAGGATATTTATTAATAAAATCTTTTATTGATTATAAAATATATTTTACTCTTAGTTACAATTTTTCAATATGTACATTAGACTTATCTGTATTTACGTTATTAGTATCATTATTTAATCCTACAAAAGTAACAATTGGCTTATGGTAGCTATAATAAGCAACGAAATTTTGGCATTGTATGTCATCTAAAAATCTTGCAAAGACTGCATCAATTACAGTTCCATGACTTGTTGTAGCTTTTTCCGCCTTACTAATCATTTTTAATTGTAATTTAGATTGTAGAAACGATATTAAATCGTTAGCTCGATCAGCAGCAAGGTTAACATTAAAATCGCCGGTTAAAATTAACGGAATTTTATGATAATTTTCATTAAGTAAAGCAGAACCTTCTTGTGTCTAAATTAAAAGCTGTTTATGAATGAATTGATTAATTTTTGAAATACTTTGGTTTGGAGAAATATATATATTGACAATGATAATTTGTTGCTTAGCTTCATTGAGACATTCCACAATACACATTTCACCAAGATCGATTTGTTTCGCCACATTAAAGCTTGTAGCATTATTAATTTATACTCCCATATTTGAAGTGACAATATTAATGCAGTCATTAACATTCTGATAAATTGCTACGCCTCCTGCTCTTATATTTTCACGCTTTAGTTGCACAATACGTTTAAAAGATGGAATAATTTTAGTATCATCATTTTCAAGACACGTTTCACATAATAAAAGAATATTACAGCATTGAGAGACCGAATCAATAGGATCGAGACTATGGGCATTAAGGCTTTGACAATTAATTGTAAAAAGTGAAATTCCTTTTTTATTTGAAATGAAGTCAATGATACTTTGATCAATAGTTTTTAATGCGTTTAGAGATAATCTTCGAAATTCTTCTCGTAATGCTGTTAATGACGTATCGTTTCTTTTTCCATGATAGAAAGTGAAGTCATTATTCGGTGTGATAATAAAGAGACCGTCTATTGTAGATACTCGAGATAAAGCAACGTAAAGTAATTGTTGTGGGTGTGATTTTTCATATTCATAAACAATTTCACTAAAAGTTCCTCCTTGAGATTTATGAATAGTCATTGCGCACGCTGAAACTAGAGGAAAATGATTTCTTTTAGCAATAATAGTTTTGTTATTATTTAAATAAATAGTAGAAGTTCTCCGTTCGATCGGTACAGCTTGAGGATTAAACTTTGTGATGTGATGAGCTTTTTTCCTTATTTTCTGACCTGTTTTTGGTGAATCTCCAAAGAGCAGCCAAATGCGTGTAATTTCATCTTTATCATTTTTTTCTATGTATACTAACTTCCCAACGGCACCGTTAGCCAGTCCATCTACAATGTCGATGTTAGTTGTGATGATGTAGAATTTGTTCAAAACGAATACAATTTCATATGGTAAACCACCAGTATCAATAACAGACATTTTGTACAATTTTTGTTTTACGAAAGCTTGTTGTTCATTATTTGCGCATCCAATAAAAACGTCAGTGGTTATTGAAATGACTTTATCTTGTACTTGTTGTAATACGTAATTGTTATACTCGTTAACTGCTTGATTTGAATAGAATAATCGTATTCCATGAGGACACAGTGCATTGGCCTGTTCTTTTGTGAAAAATCTAGATGTAATTAGAGCCAATTCAATTTCATCTAATGCATTTCCATTTCCAATTTTTGTAAGTAGTGAAGAAAACGTTGTATTCAGTTGACGCATAACTTGTGTCAATTCGTAATACTTTAATCCTCTCCATAATGTCGGTCCAACCATTCTCTGTTTTATTTGTTTATAAATAGGTGTAGCTCTCACTGGTGGTAGTTGTCGCAAATCACCAATCATAATAACATCTAAGCCACCAAAATTAGTTTGAAAGTTTCCAGTGATTTGTTTTAACCTTGAATCAATTTGTGATAAAAGTTCCGCACCAACCATGCTTATTTCATCAATGATTAAAACTTTTATATATTTAAACAAGGTTCTGTATTGTTGTGCTATTTCAATTGATAAAGGAAGAAGCTTAGAAAGAGATATTTTTAAAGCTGTGTGTACAGTTGTTCCATCTATTGCTACAGCTGCTTTTCCAGTAGATGCACACACAATGTATGAGGCACAAAATGTATTAAAGCACAAAATGAAAATCGAATTTTGATAAACCTGCGCTCAAAAGCAGGCGACAACGCATACACAGTTACACACATGCACACACACGCTGATCGTTTCGTTTTCATTCGTTGCATGCGCTTCGGTTAAAACTGTTCGGCCGCGCTGCGCTCGCTCTGTTGCTCTGTTAATGACTGAGCCCAAACTGCGGCGGCCAAAGAGTACTCTTTGGGCGCTGCTGTATGCGTGAGAGAAGGGGAAGCCAGACCGAGTGGCGCCGTTACGCGTTACGTTACGAAGCAACTTACCCTCCCATAAGAAGTAATCACTTCAAAAGTAGTAATGAAGAGAACAATAGATTTATATGACAAACTGATTTTTCTATGTATATGCCTATAGATAAGAGGTCGGTAAAATATACATATTCATTTTTTTTTTGCGTTAGTATTGACATTCTGGGCCGCGTTAATGTATGCATATGTTACATGTATGCCTGTGAGATAGGGCACTAATAATAATAAGTTAATTAATAATTATTAGCATATTTTGTATCATTTTGCTTTCCATTTGTGCAAAATAATTTTAAGTTAAGTTTAAAAATTTGTCCCGCCCAATACAAGAGTGTGTATGACAACCCTACTCAACCCGACTCAATAGCTGTGCTCAGCTGTTTTCAGCGTTGAGAATGGCAAAATTGGTTTATTTACATTTGAAAATTTGCACAAAGATAGAAAATAAATTTTAACATGCCAATTGCGAGATTGTTAGCCATTGATGCCTTAAAAAATAAGAAAAGGTGGAGCGTAAACTGCTCAGAGACGTATCAGACCCCTTGCACACTGCTGAGACCACGCAAGCATATTAGTTAATTTTCTGGGTGTTAGCAACTTTTTATTTTTATCTATGTTAACAGCTTCCGCTATAACTATCGCGTTGATAAGCAGACATTTTCAATGATACTAGATTTGATTAAGAACGACTTGCCAGGATCATCAATATCACCGGCATTGCAACTTGCAACTGCATTGCGTTTTTTGGGAGTCGGCTCTTATCAGAGGGTCATTGGAAAAGACAAAGACTTGGCAGTGTCCAGGCAATCTGTCGGCAAAATTTTAAGAAATTTGCTTCCGCTTTTGGAATCCAAACTTTGCCCGCTATTTATAAAATTGGATCAAAATGCGGATAAAATATTAAAATCGAAGGCACATTTTTACGGAAAGTTCGGCATTCCAGGAGTTGTAGGGTGCATTGATGGGACTCACATAAAAAAAAATGAAACCAAAGGATGCCGAACACCACTTTCTAAACCGGAAAGGTTTTTTTAGCATAAATGCCATGATTGTAAGTACAACACTAATTAGTGTAAATGTGCCGTTTTGTCTTGGCTGTTTTTGTAATAGTTTTTACTTTAAAAGATTTGCGACTGGGACCTACAAATCATGTACGTGCTTGCAACAATGCCTGGTGCAACACATGACTCTTTCGCATGGAACATGAGCGATGCTCGTGAATATTTTAAGCAGAAGTATGACAGCAGCAGTTGGCTTCCTGGTGACTCTGGTTATCCTTTGGAGCCGTATTTGTTGACTCCATACAGAAGTCCAGTGCCGGGAACAAACCAACATTTTTTTAATCTTCGGCATGCATCAGCTCGAAATGTTGTGGAACGGACAATAGGTGTCCTCAAAAGTTGATTTAGATTGCTGCAGGACCGTCATTGTATCACCCTGCCAAGGTTACTAGAATTATAAATGTATGCTGCGCATTACACAACATTTTCCGTCAGCAAAATGAACCAGAATTCCATTATAATCCACCTACCGATGGAATCAATAGAGCAAATGATGACGATAGCTGCAACGCTGACCTGATGGATCCTCTTGAAAGTAGACTTAATATTCGAGATGAAATTGCCAATAATATTCAAAGACGTTAAACGATTAATAAGAAGCTCTATTAAAATGCTTAAAATTACTTCCATTGCTTCATTATGCCTTTTGCTTTCTTGCAGCTGCTGCTGCATGAGGCTGCGCAAATCATCGCCCAGTGCCACCAGCGCCTGGGTGCCAACCTCTGTGGCAATCTTTAATTGCCCTAATTGTACATGGATTTTATTCATAGTCGCATTTTCTTCCGCGACAAGCGATGCCAACGAATCACTATTCCGTCCAGCTGCTGATGCTGCGGTGCGGACGGGTTTCTCAACAAACTGCGGCATCAGAATCTATATGGACGGCCTTTTCTGGACTTTCTGTAAAATAAGTGTTCTATGTACAAATCAATAAATTCGAGTGTCTTCAGTCCTGTGTCCAACGCCGGTTGCAGCCCAGGTCCAGAGGTGAAGTCTCGATTGTCCTTTATGTTTGGAGTTGGAATGCTTATTATAGCTTTACTATCACTAGCCTTGTGGCTTAGCAATAAAACAGTATAATTATTAACGGCTATAGCCGGAATATTATGTTTATTAAGTACAATTATATTCGTCGTAAAATATGCTTGACACTGAGCACAACCTTTCTGTTCAAAGCCGCGTTGTAAAACGAAAGAACAAAGGAAGTACCACAAGTGTGTGTGAACTGCAGCGTTGCCATCTTAACAAACATTGAAACCATGCAAAACGATATATAGCGGCAATAAATGGACAGGCGCTGCCGGACCTTTTCATATGTCATCGGCACTATGCGATAAATATGGTACATGCGTGTATGATTGTTAACTAATATACACCTAAATTAATAAAAAGTGAAAACTCCAGCTCAAAAACTGTGTTCGTGTGTTATATTGTGAAACGGCTTAAGTTATTTGTTTTGCAAATTGTAAGTCTTATTTCAATATAATATTTATTTGTTATATAGTTTAAACATTAAGCTAAAGCCGCACTCTAAAAACAAAGAAATAAATAAAAATAATAAGAAACTTCAATACAACGTTCACAAACTCATACAAAGCTAAATAACTTTAAAAGAAAAAGGTTTCACATATTTACAAAAACAAATCACATATGCACAAAAATCGACACAGAGCTGTGCCAATAAATACATTTTTTGGCAAAAACAGATATAAATATATGTACATGCAATACACATATTTAATAAAAATTAAAACACAAAACTTCAGTCACAGTCATACTCTCATTGAGACCGGTCGTGCCTTTTCATCCTCTGCCTTTTATTGGAAAACAATCAAGCTCATTTGTAAACAAACAAGTGCAAAGAGGAATTGGTAAACGCTACAAAAACAATTCTAATTTAAATAACAGTAATATCACCAACAACAATGGGAGAGCCTTCTGATAAGAAGAAAATCAAACAATTATTCTTTACCACGGACAAAAATCAACAACTTAAATTTACTTCAAACGGCCCTAAATTTCTTATAATCACAAGGAAGGACAGTAATGAAACTCTAACGTTTCACCATTCGTAATTGAAAAAGTGATCGATGTGTGCTCAGGTCTTCAAAATGTCGACCATAATGGCACGCTGTTGATGGAAACTACCAATCTAGCCCAAGCGACCAAGCATCAATTGCAAAGAAAGCGCCAAAGCTAATTATCAGCATAACTCATTTGATCGCAGCTGCCCATCCTTCATCAAAAACAAAGAAATCTTAGCCATCAAAACACTCGAGAAGACGACCGTGAAAATGCCATTGCCATCTATAACGAACGCCACCAACTCTCAACATCCTACGCCTCTGCTCTTCACTCAAACCAACATAATATACTCTTTTTCTTCATGCGAATGGGAGGTTGATCGGCAATATAACCTAGCATTTGCATCACGAGACATAAAGGTTCAACTCTGTTGTATCCCGCTCAAATGTAGTGGTAGACGATTTGCCGGCGTCTACCTTTCTCCATACTATATCTCTAAACTCAATTCACTGTAGCAAAAACTAGTTAATACTTATACCTACACACATTTTCACATTCTCTTTCTTGATACAAAATGACGTTAAAAATTCTACAATGGAGCATAAAAGGTTACATTAACAACTACAGTGAACTCCTAATAATCATAAAACAACAATCACCCCACATCCTAATCAATTTGGATTCAAGAGAGGGAAACCGGTTGCAGATAGTCTGCTATTTGCAGATCTTTTGATAACCAAATCACTTTCTTCCGAAAAACATAACCTCTATCATTACCCTTGACTTTTCAAGGGCCTTTGACAGGGTTGGCATCCACGCAATAGTAGACCAGCTACGATGATGGAAGGTTCGACCTAAAATCCTTCGATATATTCAAAACTTTATGACAAACAGGAAAATTGTAGTACGTGCTGGAAACCTAACCTCCAAAATCTATCCCTTAGAAAATGGTATCCCACAAGGCTCCCCGATATCTGTAATACTCTTCCTTATTGCTTACAATAAACTGGGTAACATCATCAGTTTCCATAAAGAAGTCAAGTTCAGTGCATATGCTGATTACTTTTTCTTAATCATTAATTTCAACAAAAAGAAAAATATTAACTTCAACTTAGATACCCTCTTCCAAAATATCCAAAGTTGGTGTTCCTACTCATGAGCATCTGTGTCACCACAAAAATGTCAATATTTGCACATATGCCGCAAACATAACTGCACCTGCCACATATCATGTAATAACATTCAAATACTTACTGTATCTTCTGTAAAAATCCTTGGTTTGACAATAAATAATAAATATAGATGGGACTCACACATAGATAAACTTATACCTTTAAAAAACTGGATATAATTAAATGTTTAGCCAGTCGCAAATTCAATTGCAACACACATACCCTGTTATCTGTAACGAAATCCATGTTAATATCAAAAATAGACTATACCCTATTTATTTACGGTCACACACCCAAATCCACTTTTAATGCCTTAGGAGCTTTCCGCTCCACACCCATTAACAATTTGCTTTACGAGGCCAACATTCCACCAATTGAAACTAAAAGAGATTTTCTCCTACCCAAAACGTTTAAAACCCTACTGTACTGCGAAGACACCCCCAATTATAATTACATCAAACAATACAAAACAGAATCCAGAACTCCCAAGTTCACTATTCTATCGCTAGAATCATACATTTTTGCGAACACAACAACATACCATTTCTACCCCTTAAAATATCAGACCCAAAACCTCCCTGGCTGTTAACCGATCCCTTATTTAACACATCACTCAGATAATACGACACATTGAACACACCAATCGACACTTACAGGCAACATTTCCTTAAATTAAAGTCTAAGTTCGCTAACCACACATTCATATTTACAGATGGTTCATTCCACAACAAAATTGCAACCTACGCCATCACCTCTGAAACTAAGGTACTCAATTACGGCAGCCTGCCATACTACTCATCAATCTTTTCTGCTGAATCAATAGCCATACTTGAAGCAATAAGCTTAATAAAAAATAAAAGTGGCAACTTCATATTATGTTCATAATATGATAATATTTACCCCTACACAATCAGATCCCCTCTAATAAAATCTGCTCTTAAATATAATAGGGAACGAATTAGCCGACAAATCGGCCAAAGCCTGCCTCAATAGGCCTTTGATCCCAACCCAAAACATACACCCTACTGACATAAACAAATTTCTGAAAACTACCCTCTATGAAAAACTGCGAAATAATATAACCAATTGCAATACATGGCACCTCGGTATGAGCAAACCATAGTATCAAGACTTCGATTAGGACACACTAGACTTACTCACCAACATTACCTCGACCCCAGTATAACCCCATCCTGCCCCAATTGCCATGCAATCAACAACATCAACTTAGATCATATACTAATAACGTGCCCTGCAATTGTAAATAGACCCGTAACATGCCGGTCAATGTCATAATTTTTCTCTGGTAAGGATGGGCGTGGCTGAAAAAAATTGTCCAACGTTGTTTGTTTTGCCTTTTTGTCCATTTCGTTCTTGATTGATTTGTAATAGCTTATGGTTGAGTTAATTGCTTGAGAAACTTTAGCGGTGCGTTCCATGTCAGCATCGTTTTCAAGGCGGATGTTTATTCCTTCTTCGAGATAGGAAAAAGCTTTCGACAAATTTTTGAAGTGAGTTATTTGGATACTAAAGGCTCTGTCTCTTCATCAAATGCCGGGTTTACTTGCAACAGAATGAGTTCCTCATATTAAAGGGGTTCCTTATCAGCTTCAAGTAGATCAATCATATCATGTTTGTTCAAACTTTCAAAGCCGAGATCATGTGCTAGATTCAAAATGTTTAGCCTAATTTCAGGAAGGAAATTAACTTCGGCATTAGAATTTTTTACACATTCTGGCCATATTTTTTTCCAAACATGGTTCATTGTTGTTAATTTTAATTCTTTCCATGATTCACAGATGCTGTCAACAGCATTTTTGATGTTATAGTTTTTCCAAAATGTTTTAATTGAAGATTTACCATCGGTTTCTCATCTAAGTTGTAAGGTTTCGCTATAAAGTTTGGAGTTGGTAATATGCCCTAAAAGTGGCTATTACACCCTGATACATTGGTTGGATCAGAGCTGTTGTATTTTTCGTAAGGTACTCAATCATGACATCTTCAAATAGTTCGGATAAAGTAGAAGGCCCTGGTATCTAAAATTAGCAAAGCCTTGTTGCTTAATTTATTGTCTCGCATATGTATATTTTTTCTCTTCTTTTCAAAAGTGATTTTTTAACCAATCCTCAAAAGTAGCTTTAGTCATCCAAGCTTTCTTGTTGGATCTCCATGTGACGGGTAATTGATTTTTATTTAATCCTTTAAAAGGCCTTGACTTTCGGACAAATATATCAAAAGTGGTTAAAATTACCAGCTACATTTAGGCACCTTATTGCCAGGCGCATTTATTTTGGTTTTTGAAATGCACGTGCTAAAGCCCTGCTTCATCCACGTTAAGCACTTGTTTAGGTTTATAACCTCTTTCAATAAATTAAATTAAATATCCCTTTAAAATGTTGGGATATTCCTTAGATGCGGCCTCATCGTCGATAGCTTCTTCACCTTTAATTTTCAAATTATACAAATTAAATCTATTGGGTTGCCCAAAAAGTAATTGCGGATTTTTCATATAGTCGGCGTTTATAATTTTTTTAACAGCTTGTGACTATTTAATTGTATTTTTTCTTTTGACATTTATTAGCTGTCACTATTAGCTTGCTTTAGAAAAAAAGGGCGCGTAATTTTGTTTACATTTGTTTGTTTGGCGCCCTTTTTAATATGGAGTCCACAAAAGAGCATTTCCGTCATATTTTATATTATTATTTCCGTAAAGGAAAAAACGCAGAGCAGGTTGCTAAAAAGTTACGTGATGTGTATGGTGATAAAGCCTTAAAAGAAAGACAGTGTCAAAATTGGTTTCGCAAGTTCCGTTCTGGAGATTTTTCACTTAAAGATGAGCCACGTTCAGGTCGGCCAAATGAAGTTGATGATGACCAAATCAAAGCATTAATCGAATTGGATCGTCATGTAACTGAGCGTGAGATAGGTTAGGTTAGGTTACGCTGGCCGGCCACAACAGAGTGCAGCCTAGCATAGACCTTTTGGTCCTTAGCTGTGCCAGATTCGAGGTTATTACGCAACGTTATGGTCAGTTAAAAATTTTACTTTTTTAGCGAAATTAAGTATCCGCCCAACTTGTAGCCTGGCCACCTCTTCTAGACCGACAAACGCTGGTTCTCCTAGGGTGGTCAGACGATGTCTAGAGATGGCTGGGCAGTCGCAGAGTACGTGTGCTAGGGTCTCAGGGACTTCCGGATCCCTGCAGATCCTGCATGATTCGCTTGCCGTTAGTCCCATCCTATACGCATGCTTCGCTAAGAGGCAGTGTCCTGTTAGCACACCCGTGATGGTCCTGCATTCAGTGCGTGAGAGCTTCATTATGAAGTTACTTTGTTTCCTGCCGTAATGAGCCAGCATGATTTTCGCTGTGTGACAGCTGTCTAGATTTTTCCATCTAGCTTCAGCTCTGCGCTTCACGTTGCACTCCAGCATAACGTAGAGATGTTTGATCGGTCGGCGTACGTCGTGTATTTGTCCCTCCGGAAGCTCAACACCGCTTTTGGCAATTGCATCCACCATTTCATTCCCCATTATGCCTTTATGTCCAGGCACCCAGTAGATATGCAGTTTACGAGCCGCAGCTAATCTCTGGATGACTGCCTGGCATTCAAGGACTTGGAAGGAGGATGTACAGTGCGATACAATAGCCTTGATAGCGGCTTGACTGTCTATAAAGAAGTTAATTTTTGTTCCAGTTGAAGTGTTGGTGCATGTCAACTCAGCCGCCTTCATTGCGGCGAATACTTCAGCCTGGAAGATGCTGCAGTGGTCCGGAAGCCTGTAACTTTGACTCGGAGCAGTATACTGCAGCACCAACGGCCTTTTCCATCTTTGAGCCGTCAGTAAATAGGTTATAGGTATTGTGACTGGGTATAAGGATTTACGCCAGCCGTCTTCCTCCATCGTCACCTTTACCCTTTTCCCAAATTGTAGCTGCGGTATGATATAGTCAATTTCGTCAGAGAGTCCCTGTCCCATTGAACTATGTCCATAGCGAAAGTTCTTAAAAAGACCCGCCGCTTTTAGGGGCCCAGCTGTACGAGCAGCTGAGTACTCCGCGTAGAGGTCAATCGGAAGTAAGTCTAAAATGATGTTTAGCGCCGCTGTGGGTGTTGACCGGAGAGCCCCTGTAGTGCACAGCGATGCAAGTCGCTGAACGCGTGCCAGTGGCTTCAGGTACGTCGTTTTGTTTGTCGCCTTCCACCACAGGCCACATTGGCCTTCCACAGCAGCTTGTTATCCAAAACCACTCCTAGGTATCTAGTTTGCGTTTTCAGGGTCAGTAGAGTGCCGTTTAGTCTAGGTGGGGTCCACTGCGGGGTTTTGTATCTCCTGGTGAAGAGCAGTAGGTCCGTCTTCTCCGGATTAACGTCTAGCATTAGTGGCCCATCGGTGAATCGTGTCCAGTGACCTTGTCATCAGATCACTGAGAGTTGAGAGGCATATGCCTGTGACTACTACAGCGATGTCGTCAGCATACGCAATTAGTTTTGTGGCTCTGCCTTCAAATTGTTTTGGAATTCCGTCGACTACTAGGAGCCATAGTAGGGGAGAGATGACACCACCTTGCGGGGTTCCTCTGTTCGTTTCCCTGGAGATTATGGCACCGTTCCACTCTGCCCTTATCCTTCTGCAGTTCAACAGACTGCATATCCACCGGTAAGTGCAGCTATTCGTGTCAAGCGATTGAAGCCCCTCCTTGAGAGCTTCAAGCGACACGTTATTAAAAGCTCCGGCTATGTCCAGAAATACCGCGAGTGCGTACTCCTTGTGATCCATAGCACCTTCAATACATCGTGTCAGCGTGTGAAGAGCTGATTCCGTAGATCTACCCTTCATGTATGCGTGTTGAGCGTCCGAGAAACCAGATCCCAACGAGGCTCTTATGTCTTCGTCAAGGATTTTCTCGAGCGATTTGAGTAGGAAGGATGTGAGACTGATCGGCCGAAAGTCCTTAGGGTAGAGGTGGCTGGTCTTTCCTGCTTTGGGAATGAACACAACCTTTGCCTCTCTCCATGCCGTACGCACATAACCAAGTTTCAAGCACCCTTAAAATATTGCCTTTAGCCAAGGGATCAGCAAGTCCAGGGCCTGCTGAAGCATGTCTGGAAAAATGCCATCTGGTCCCGCTGACTTGTATGGGTCGAAAGATCTCACCGCCCAGTCAACCTTGCCATGAGTGACTAAGCGCTGTATTTTGGCTTCGTCGCTGCTGTTAATCACATATTCTTGCGAGTTGATACCTGTAGGTACGGTATTTCCAGGAAAGTGTGCCGAAACCAGAGCTTCCAGCGATTCCTGACAATTACTCGTCCAGTTACCACAGTTATCGCGAATTAGGCCAGGAACAGAAGGCTGCTTTGATAGGAGTTTCCTAAGTCTGGCCGTCTCTGTTACCTTTTCGATACTGCCACAGAAATTCTTCCACGAGTTTCTTTTGGTGGTACGGACCGCTTTTTTGAATTCTTTGAGTGAATCTTTGTACTCATCCCAACACACTTCACTTTCTGTCGTTATTCCCTCCACCCTCCAGTCGTTCGTCGGCACATCAGGATTCTGTCGCTGTAGTAGACAGAGTGCATCTTCCGGCTTCAACACGCGCGGTATTAGCACCTTCGCCTTAGGTAAAGACGGAATACTGTACCTGTCTACTACCTCAAGAGAAGGCCCTACCCATAGGCCCCGGAGTTCGACAGCAGCCGTTTTCAACCACTCGAGGGTCGGGTCATCCTTACATTTGACGAGTTTAACCCCGTCAAACCAGCCCGCGCCATCGAACGACGGCATCGGCGCCGTGGGCTCTTCCCTCATTTTTACGAACATGGCCTCCAGGAGTTTCATCTCCACGGCCGACCACTGCTCCTGCGTCATCTTCCCCTGCGGTTGGCTACGGTCAATGAGTGCTACGGTTAAGTGCCGTTTGGCCACTACACTAGCCGTAGCCGTCTTCGAAGTGGTGGGCTTCATGGCCGCTTTCGAAGTGCTGGGCTTCTCGTTTCTTACGCTGTACCCCTCCTTGTGCTTCTGCCGCTTTCCGCTTTGCACTTCGCACTCGGTTGATCTTTGTCTCTTTACGGCAAGGTTCTCCTCGACCCGGTTTGCAAACTTCGAGTCCGTCGGAGCACACCAAGCTTTTGCCGCGAAGTGAGCCCGGCCTTTCTCCACGGTATCTTTCGCCCAAGCCAACATTTCTTCCTCCTCCTTCGTCAAGTCGGACTTGTTTTCAAGTCTACCGCAGATCTTGACCGCAGCCTTATACTGTGCTTTTGCCTTAAGCCCCTCCTTGCTCGGCTTTGACCTCGGCCCTTTCTTGCAAGCAGAAATGGCACCTCGGTCATCGCCTGGAGAGCGCAGTAAAGCGTCTTCGTCCGCTGTGTTAATGCTGTCGTGGTCCGAGTCTTCTTGGACGTCGGCATCCGCGCGGAGCATCTTTCTCTTCGTCTTTGTGGCAGTAGCAGTACAACTGTTGGGACCTGCTCCAATCCCAGCAGAGGTGTGACCGCTGGCGACGCGACTTATGTCGTCGCGCCCGCCGGTGGTAGCAGTCACGCCTTCCACCGACGTCTGAACTGATATCCCAGTTCTCGTTTCTTCTTTAATAACCTCCATAGTGCATGATTTTTGATTCAGGGGAGCGCACCCCATAGCGTTTTATGCCTAACCGCCAGGCACCACTCAGTAATGATCCGTAGCAAGCTGCTCACCGATCTTAGCTAGACATTCACTTCTCTGCGCTGGCATGCTAAAAATGCAACCAGACACAGGGTCGCAAATGCCCATTGCCCGGTCGGCACCCGCGTGGAGGGTACAACTGAGTGGGTTTTTGCCGACCTGAGCGTGAGATAGGAGAGAAGTTAAATATACCAAAATCAACCGTTCATTATCACATAAAAAGTCTTGGACTGGTAAAAAGTTTGATATTTGGGTACCACATGAATTGAAAGAAATTCATTTAACAAACCGAATCAACGCTTGTGATATGCATCTTAAACGCAATGAATTCGATCCGTTTTTAAAGCGAATCATAACTGGAGATGAAAAAGGATTGTTTACAATAACGTTAATCGAAAACGATCATGGTCCAAGCATGGTGAACCAGCCCAAACCACTTCAAAGGCTGATATCCACCAAAAGAAGGTTATGCTGTCTGTTTGGTGGGATTGGAAGGGTGTGGTATATTTTGAGCTGCTTCCAAGGAACCAAACGATTAATTCGGATGTTTACTGTCAACAACTGGACAAATTGAATGCAGCCATCAACGTGAAACGGCCAGAATTGATCAATCGTAAAGGTGTCATATTCCATCAGGACAACGCCAGACCACACATCTTTGATGACCCGGCAAAAACTGAGAGATCTTGGCTGGGAAATTTTGATGCATCCACCACATAGCCCTGACCTTGCACCATCAGACTACCATTTATTTCGATCTTTGCAGAACTCCTTAAATGGTAAAACTTTCGGCAATGATGAGGCTATAAAATCGCACTTGGTTCAGTTTTTTGCAGATAAAGGCCAGAAGTTCTATGAGCGTGGAATACAAAATTTGCCGGGAAGATGGCAAAAGGTTATCGAACAAAGTGGAAATTATATATTTGATTAAAGTTCATTCTAAGTTTTATTAAAAATGCATTTACTTTCTTTTAAAACATTCGCAATTACTTTTTGGGCAACCCAATATTTAAAAATTTTTCCAACCAGCAGATTCACCGATATAACGATTCTTTAAATTTTCGAAAATACTTCAAGCTTTTTCCTGGATAGTCAATTGACTCATTGACATTCCACGTTTGCTTTTGTCCTCAATCCATATAATCAATAGTCCTTCCATTTTTTCAATAATCGAGTTTCTTTGGCATGTTAATCTCGAGACATTTGAAGGTGTAGCAGATTGCAAATATGTTTTAATGTCTTCTTTTTTATCGCGAATAGTTTGAATGGTAGATTTCGCAAGTCTTATTGCCTTGCAAATTTCAACATTTTTCTCGCCAGCTTCTATACGACGTAATATCATCTCTTTTTATCAGCCGAAGACATGCACAAGCAGCTTCGTGTTTGTTGTGTTGCGACGTTAGCCTCAAAATACGTCACTGCGGCAAAAAATATTCAATAGAAACGCAAAAAAAAATTAAAAAAGTTTTTGTGGCCGTTATAGCGAAACATTTTAGGCCGTAAATCAAAAACGAGCCTTAATTGAAGAGGGCCGTTATAGCGAAATGTCATATAAAGAGCGGCCGTATAGTGAGGTATAGATGTATTAAACATAAAATTTTCCAAAATAGCAATCCTACACTCGCACTTGCCTACCCCACCAGAGAAAACATAATCAAAATTATAACTTATCTAAGAGAAATTAACATATACCACCTTACATAGGTGCTGCAATTAATCTAATTTTTCAAAGACAGAGCCGAAGGCCTTAGCAGCCAGAGCTCTACTATCTCCTAAGTTAGTTTTAGTTTTGTAAACTTTTCTAACTGTATTATAATAAATAAATAAAACACAAAACTTTCACTATATGCAACATCAACAAATTGAATTTTTGTTAATACATAACAAATAAAACATATAAGTGACGTAATGTACACCGCTCGAAATGAATCTTGTTGAAAGTCAAGTCTTCGGTGCTCTACTAGCATAGAGCCAAACTTACTCACAAATATATCAATCCCATTACCTTACCGATGGACCAAAGGCTAATGTCTACATAATTATGAATAAGTCCTCTACGCTAACAGATATGGGTTAATGCAGTCGGGACCATGCACTACGGCTAACAAAAATAGTGGTTGGGGGGCTTCTTTGGCTGATCGGGTCCACAACACCCATAATACATAAAAACATAAAGTCCCACATAAAAAAATGGATACAAAAAATAATAAAAAAAAATATATCAACAAGAGAAAGACTGGGAAATTGAAAAAGACAGACAACAGACATAATTTAAAAAGCAGGCTAAGATCTTATTGCCGCTACGCGTTAGGTTAAAGGAAAAATCCCTAAAGAGGCTGCTTTACCTACCTTACCCTGTTATATAGAAAAAATATTATAGAAAATTTAGCAATTCATTTTGCGTAATAATTCATTCTGTATATTCATTTTTTTTTTCTCGGACATTTTTCTAATTTTGGAATTTATTAACCTAATTAACGACCTAGACTCATTTTTATTAGCGACATTTTTTTTTTTTCTTTATATATATTGTATGGATATTTATGTAGACTAAATAATATCTTATTCGATAAAGTATAACTACATTATAATTATTCTTACACCTATGAGTGAAATAATAAATAAATCAAGGTTGACTATTTTTTTGTGCGACGCATTGTAATTATGCGAACATATGATTTTTAATGTGCTTAAACCGTTTGCAAAAAAAAAAACAACAAAAAAATATATATATAGAGTTAGAGAAAAAAAATCAACAACAAGCGTATTGCTGACGGCGGCTTGTCCAAAAGTTTTATGACTTGTTATTTATGAATTAAGACTTAGCATAATTCGATGCAACAACACTGCATCACAGCGATAACAACCATAAAACTTTTGTCCGCTTTGCGTTCTTGTTACTTTTACAACAACAAGACATATGGTTATTTATATAGCAATTTTTAGATATCGGACACTCAGTGAACCAAAAAAGAACAAAAATATTAACTAATATGTATATTGATAAGTATATATGTACATAAATAATGTTTTTTTTTACTTAAAACTCACCCCGTCGAATCCAGTGAAGGCCGTCATGGTGTTCGCAGAGTAAATTTAATTTTTTTTTGATGTTGTATTTTCGTTGGTTTTCGATTTTTTACAATTTAATATATTATTTATATAATTACACATATATATATAGATATTTGTAAGATTTTTGACTTTTTCTTTCACCATATGATAACTTTTTATACCCTGTACCGTATGGTACTAAGGGTATATTAAGTTTGTGCAAGCCGAAAATGTATGTAACATATAGAAGGAGACGTCGGAGACACCCCAAAGTTACCTAAAATATGATCAGGGTGAATAGAGAAGTCGATATACCCATGTCCGTCTGTCCGTCTGTCCGTCCGTCTGTCCGTCCGTCCGTCCGTGTGAACGCCTAGATCTCAGAGATGGTAAGAGTTAGAGTTACCAAACTTTCACATTAGATCCCATATTATTCCATAGGAGGCAAGTTTATTTTATTTTTTTGATATCGGGGATAAATTATATAGCTCCCATGGGGGTGTTTGAGACGACCTCGACAAAAAAAAAGCGTTTCAGATGAATAATTCGTTTGTTTATGAAGATATCGTAACGAAATTTATCATTCGAAAGTTTTTTATAGTTCCCAATCACTGTACCAAATTTGATCAAAATCGGTTGACTATATCATATAGCTCCCATAGGACCGCTAGGCCAAAATAACTTTTTTAAAGAAAAATTCGCTACATTTCGTTTTTTAATAAAGATATCCTAACCAGATTTGGCGTTTGGAAATTTTTTAGACCACTTAAGCAATGTGCCAAATTTGAACAAAATCGGTTGACTATATCCTATAGCTCCCATAGGTCCGATCTTCCAAAAAATCGATTTTTTAACAAAATTTGTTGTGTTTCGTTTGTTTGTTAAGATATTGGGATCAAATTTGACATTCGTGAGTATTTTATAGTTCCTAAGCACTGTACTAAATTTAATCCAAATCGTTTGACTAGATCATATAGCTCCCATAGGACCAATCGTTCCAAAAACACGCTTTTTATACAAAATTCGATGTGTTTTGTTTGTTTGTAAAGATATTTGAAATAAATTTGGCATTCAGATCTTTTTTAAGGTATTTAAGCACTGTGTCAAATTTTATTGAAATCGGTTGACTATATCATATAGCTCCCATAGGAACGATCGGTCAAAAAAAAATTGTTGCTTAAAAATTCTTGTTTTTGTTTTTTTTGTGAAGAAATCGGACTTTATTACAAGCTAGTGGTACAGGGTATCCTAAAGTCGTCCGCGCCCGACTTTACGTCCGCCATTTTTTTTTTTAATTTAAAAGATACAAATTTAATTTATTTTAATGAAATTTTTCAAATTAATGTAACTATTTTTAAAATTCTTACCAATTCGAAGCAATAGCAAAACATGATAGTATCCATTCAAACTGAATTCCATATTACAACGTCTGCAATATGGATCTGGAAAGAAACAACATTTCAAATATTAACATTTTTATATTTATATTAATATTTTTCGATTTTATCTTACCAGTTTGAAGCACCAACTATTTGCATTAAAAAACGTCAAAGTACATTCGAATTGAATTCCATGTTGCATGTATACAACATGGATCTGCAGACGATACAAATTCAATTATTAACATATTTATTTAGTTTTAATTGATTGTAATACTTACCAATTCGAAGTAGTAGCAAAACATGATAATATCCATTCGAATTGAATTCCATATTACAACGTGTGCAATATGGATCTGGAAAAGATGAAAATTGAATTATTACAAGAATTATTTAAGTAAATTTAACATTTTAAAAATTCTTACCAATTCGAACCACCAGTTTTTTGCAGCATTATTAAACATCGGACATATTGCTCAAACTGTATTCGATGTTGTTATATGTACAACATGAACCTGAAAAAGATACAAAATTTCGATTATTAGAATTTGATATATTTGATTAGTATAACATTTTTAGATTTCTTACCAATTCTAAGCTTTCATTATTTTTAATTTTTTGGCAGCCTGTTGTGATTCTTGGTTACATTTTTGCAAATCTTGCAACATCCACCGGGCCTTTTTCCTGATTAATATCATCAATAATTTCTTAAGAATGCTTTTTCTGTGGTTGCAGCACTGGTGGCTAACTGCAAACCATTCCGGATACAATTTGTTGGTTTTCTCTATGCAGATGTTGACCATATTCTTGCAAATATCTTTTTTGTGTGCGTTTTGCTCAAATTCTTGAGCAAAGATATTAAAATGCAAGTTGCAGATAGAGTAAAACGTATCCGAAGCATTCTTAAGGAGGAGCATAGATTCGGAAAAATTTTTTGTTGCTATCAGATCCTCTGATGGGTCTTTCTGGAAGCAGTCAATTTTTTGCAATGCTTCATCGCATACCGTGCAATTGAACTGCTTCTTAAATACCAAATAACCGTCAAAGTATCTTCTTGATGCCATTTCTCCGACATTTTTGGGGTTATTCAATATTTCCCCATCTTGGATTTCTCTTTCGGGTTCATGTGCCAAGTAATCGTGGTCAAGCCTGATTGTGTCGTTCGAACTACGACAAATCCAATTCAGCTGCAAATCGTCATCATTTTCACAATTTGCTCCCTGCAAATGTTTATTTGTGACGATCTTCATCGATAGAAGACGTGCAGAGAGATATTGAATTTCGCGAGCTGAAGGATTTGTGTTGTTCCCGAGTTTCGAACGGAGAGCACCAAAAAAATTCTCTAAGCTGTCTTGGTTAAAGCGAGATAAGTGTATAAACTTGGCCGTTCCTTCCTCTATTATGTCATCACAAAGCTCTAGCATGTTCTTCATGGTGGCGATCAGACCTTTGTGGCAATAGTTAAATTGTAGTGTTAAACTTTCGAAATATTTTATGCTCTCAATCATTTTGGCTTTGACCTCGTTGTCTGCTGCGTATGGCTTTTTCTGACCTTTGTTACTTGACCTGCAGTCTAAAAGGTCGAATGTATCGTTAACTTTTCTTATAAAATCGGCAGTTGCTCGTGCTTTTTTCATATTCTCCCACGAGAATAGCTGGTTTTCGTAGCAAACTGTTATGGCGTCGGATACCGATTTTGAAAAAATTTGTGTAGCAAGCCTAACCGACATTTTTTGATAAAACCTTGGGTTTATATGCGCATCTGTTATTTTCGGAACCATACGCGTTGTTTTGCTTCTGTTGTCAATGGCAAATAACTCCGAAATTACGGACCAGGCAGCAAGCCCCGTTGGTGTGTGTACCATGTTTGCCTTCATGCAATTCCGTAAACTTTTAACCAGATGCACATAGTCATACATCAAAAAAACCTTACGCCCGTTCCTGTCAAGGAATTTCAAATCGCCGTTGGCGCCAAGCAATTTGAAGGCGGTTCGGTTTGTCGGCTTGATCGCAGACAATGGCCCTCACGTGCAAGCCGATCTCTGTTAAAGCGTTTACATTTTCAGTAATAATTGCTTTGAGATCGGTACTGTTCACCCCACCAGCGCTGCAGTAGTAGGAGAACACATACTTCCACGGTTGCACCAGGCCTTTTACTTGGAAGAAGAGAAAACTGTTAGCAACTTTATTTAGCCGTTTCCCATTGCCGTGGTCCATGAAGCCGTCAATCTGATCAGTGGCAGGATTGTATTCTAGTTCTGAACGACCGTGGAGCTCGTCAAAAACTAGAACACAATGCCTATCTGCTTCGTCCATATTTGTAACGTGTTTACAAATATTTACGCAGACTTGCTGATCGATGCCCGGGCTTATTCTTCTGATTGGACTCCAATTCATTAACGTTCGGGGGCTCGGCAAAGGAAACGAAAGGCTAGATCGCATAAGCCTGTAGCATTAGGCAGATTGGTAATTTATATTAAGCATTACTTTTCTCTCCAATGGAGTGTATCTTTTACGCTTTCCTGCCAAAAGCATGCTTCCAAATGCTTTCGTTTCCTCATTCACACCATCGTTAACCTCGATACGTTTAGCATTACAGCTCTGCAACCGTGCTTCCCACATATTGTTGCTTTGCTGCAAGGAAACGGATAAATCGCATTTTTCTTGCTTCAAACGAGCGCTTCCTTCCAATAATTTTTCGTACTTCGATAGCAAATCGAAGTACATTTTTCTCCAGTGCGTCGTGTTGCGGCAGTATACCTCACAACGCGGGCAGAAGAGATTGACTTCTCCATTCTGCATCTGCACCTGAAAATAGTTATCCGGAAGCCTCGTGCATGAAGTTATGTCGACTTTTTGTTTTTCTGTGGATTCTGGCTCATCCATTGCTGGAGCTGGCAATGAGAGCAATTCTTTTGTCGTACCACCGACACTACTGTGCTCCTCAATATTCAATCTAGGCAATGCATTTTTTCTTATTTTCTTTCCCACAATATCATCGGGATGGAAATAGATGTTGCAAATGAAAAGGCAGGAAAAGTTTTCCATTTGCGGCTTTATATTGCAAAGCGACATCCATTTCTCCCTTTCTATTTTTTCCGTCGGAAATTTATGGAGCGTCGACGGTGGACTGCTATTGGAGCAGTTTTCAATGGAGCAATATCTCAATTTTCCCTCTTCTTTCAATTGGGAATGGAATATAGAATTCCCACTACGGCCTACAAAATAAATAATAATAAGAGTTAAAAATTTTCTTTTAAAAGCGACTCTTCAAATCTCTAACGAAATTAAATTATATATATGTTAGTTGGTATAAATTGAAATAGAATCTGAATTTTCGGATGAGCAATAAAAATGATAAATTTAAAAAAAAAACGTTTACAATTTATTTAAATTAGAATTGAATCGGTCATTACATAAACCTCATAAGTCACATTTTTTATGCAGCATGCTTTTTTTGCTGAAAATGGTTCCTTAAAGGGAGATACGTATTCTGGGTAAAAACTACATAAATCAATACAATCCTTCCTCTTCAAATAATACCGTGAAAAAGACGTTCATTGCAAAAATAAGATTAGTCAGTGACTTATGAGGTTTTTGCATGCACTACTATATGGCGGGAGTAATTTTATGACTAAGTTTGACGGTTAAAATTGCTTTGTTCTAGTTGGTTTCACGATATTCAAATCTTCAATTTGACAACAATCGTTATTAATGTCACATTTGTGTCTTTTATTCAACCGACATTTTGTGCGAACAGTGAAACAGAGAGTGATGGTGAGACGAAAAAGAAGAGAACGTGTAATCCCTCAAATTATAAAAGAAATGTTGTAAAAAATTCTAAAGGTAAAGGACTAGCCTATACTAATTATCGAGACGAACAAATAGCTTTAAGATCTACCGGTAAAAATTGCAGGTAAGTTTTCCATAAACCTTTATTTGGTTAACGTGTTTTATCGGGACCTGTATAAACCACATACATACATTAATATATCACATTTTTATTGCAGATGTAAGAAGAAATGTTTTGCGAATTTCCACCAAGATGACAATGACTTTGTATTTCGAAAATTAACTCATTTTTAACAAAAAATTGAGCAGGATTTATTTCTTTAATCACTTATTGAAAAATTACCTATAAAACAGAGGCGTCCTCGAAAAGAAAATGCTACTCAGAGGCAAAATGCTTTTCAGTTCCATGTGTTTTCAGTATGATTCAAATAACAAAGATACTATCACAACGGATATTGATGGACTTATAAAAAATTCTAATTTCATTCTAATTAATAAAAAACCCTTCAACTTCGATTTTACTTTCATCAGCCAAGGCTTATGAGTTAAAAGTGCCAATAAATAAAAAAAAATAGACGATTTAAAGCAAGTCCAGAATAGCATTATAGAGGAGTATAACGATATTTTTAGTTGGCCAACTGCAAATGTTGAAGATAATCCAGATGAGAATGATGGGGAATATGAATATGTGCATTAAATTTACTAAAACATGACAAATTAATACATATAAAATGCTAATAAGGTTATATCTAAATGTCATTTTCAATAATAAGCAATAAAATTTATGATTACTACGATTTTTTTGGTTAAAATGTATAACACTAATCTTATTTCTTGCTAAAACAACATACATAAGTCAAAAATAGTTTTTCGTGTTTTTTTCATTATTTTCATTAATAAAATGTTAAGGTTATTCACAATTTAAATTTTTTATCTCTCAAATACTAAATTAAGAATTTCAAAGGCAGGACTGGCGTCGAAAGAGGTCACATAAGCCAACTTTTGAAACCAAAACTCTATATTTATATTGAGAAAACAATCCAAACTATGAACAAAGAAAATAGAAAATTTGTCATTTTGTTTTTTTAACAACATATGTATATGTTTAATTTATTTAAATACACACTATTTTTTTACATAGCATCTTTATTTGCTTATACAATCAATACATTGAAAATTACTGTATAAGTTTATCAAAATATGAGTTTCTAAAACCTTAGTTGCGATTTTATTTGGGCCATTCCAAAACAGTTTCGGGCTCAATGCGCATCTCGTCAGCCATTTCAAAGCATCGTCCGTAATCAGGTCATTCCCCATATCCTCATCCGTTTATTTTATAGGCACAAAATAAATTTTTTTTGTTTCTATTTTTATTTATTTTATTATTTAAATTCACAAACACTTTCAAACAAGTTTTGTGATGCAAATCCATACATTTATTTTATTCCGATTAATTTTATTGTATACTATTTTTTTTTTATTATTTTATTTAAAAATTTTTTTTAGCAAAACAATACAAAAAGTAAGTATATAAATACATTGATACACATACGTAGTTATTATTAAGCTTCAATAAATGTTGATCGCATACAAATCAAAAATGTTAGATGATTAGTCGATCAGCACCAACTAAAGTTAATCAGCCCAATTAAAGTTAATCGGCACCAACTAAAGTTAATCAGCTCAGCTCAAATAATCATCGGAAGATAAAAATTGATCAAATTTTAGTTTTGATGCAGTCAAACGCTATTAAAGTATTTGTGGGTCTTGAAGTGTGTATACGTGCATACATATAAACAATTTGCCAAACATCTAAAACTAGCATTATGAAGATTTGGCTTTAATCATTTAAACAGTGTAGTGGCCAGTTGTTAATATGAATCAGTTCGTATTTGTTTTCAAAACTTCATGAACAACCAACGCACATAACGGTTACTTGTTTACATCAGCACCAAAAGATCACACCATAATACCGTACGCATAAAGCTTAAAAACAATTATCGTACGATAGTACAGTTAAAGCTTAGTCAAAAGTTCAGCCTAGGCTTATGCTTATCTTAGTAACTGCAGCTTCGATCATTGAATTGCGATAGCTCGCTGCGATAAGAAGTGGTTAACATAACAATAAATAAATTGAATATACATATGTATATATGCTAATCTATATATATATATATATATATACCTATATATAGAAGTGCCGTGCAAGTACACGTGCTTAAAGCATTTGAATTTTGAGTCTATTTCTACCAAAAGTGAATAATTTATTTAAATTGAACCAATTGAAAAGGTACGAGTTTGTTTTTAAAGTGAAACATTTATTTTATATAAATGAATTTCAGCTGTTTTAAGGCAATTCGGTCCGCCTTGCACTCCAGACAGAGTGTCCAAAGTCGATGGCCAAACGCTCTTATTTTGTTGCTTTCCCGGAGGCTACCAATATTATTTGACTGGATTCCTCAACCTTGGCAAAGAAACCGTTTTTGAAAAGTGATAACTTTGCGAATTGGAATAATATAGAATTCCGTAAATATATACCTAGCGGTTTTTGAGTATCTCAGCAGACTATAAGTGTATTAATAACCACCAAGGAAAAATGTTGATCTATAAAATTAATTAATTTTTTTGTTGCTGCGGCGCAATCTACAATATTATTTTGCAATTCATACATATATTTTTAACGCCTTTTCTTTTGATTTATATTTTTCATTTTTTTTATTGATAATGCTTTAAATGATTATATTTAGAAATAACTTAAGAGTAATAATGAAAATTAAAAATAGATATGAATTTTGAAATGATGAGTTAAGCTTATTAATGTGTCTGTCGAATATCTGTGTGAAACCAACTTTAAAAATGATTTAACTTAGACAAGTGTACTTTAACAAGGGACGATGCAGATTTGATCTGTATTTGTCATGGCAGGGAGGGTAGAGACAAGGGACCAATAACATCAGGATTCCCATATTTTAGGTATTTTTCTTTCAAGTATTTCAATGGCGTGTCGGCGCTACCGTTTTATTAGATTAATATTTCTTTATGATCTTTAGTTTTGTTTTTTTTTATGAATCGCGCATTATTTATTTTAAATTACTCGTGTACAACCGTGTACCTGGGCGAGGAAAAACCCCGACCGCCCGCGAGCTAGACCCGAGCATAGCAAGAATGCGCAACCCCAAACCCAGCTACACCTCGGTACCTTTAAGTCAACAAATTTTCACCGGTTGACAGGGGTCCCGGTTCAGTTATTAACGAAATCGGATTTTGCACTTATATGCGGTACACTACAACAGCTGCATGCAAATTTTATATTGTACGCAATCAAACTAATACACTTTACTAGGGTTTGATGTATTGTGCATACAAACACCCAACAACAATGAATATTGTAAATTTTTAACAACAATTTGTAATGGCTGTACAAATCTCTCGCAGCTAAAATTTATATCAAGCTAGAAATTATCGCACTCGTTTTTTTTCTCGCAGCTATTATTGCTCTCTTGGGACAAAATCTCGCATGCGAGAAAAAAATGAAAAATCTTTTTACTCTGCCGATTAGCTTTAGTCTGAGACTAAAAGCTCAATATGTCAGCAGGTCGAGCCCGATCGTCACCACCTTTAGGGCGTGGATTTCGGTGGGTCGGCAGCTATAAAAGAGCTGCTGCAGCCTGCTTCAGCCTCTTTTGCTGACTCCGATTCGAAACCACCGCCAGTCGACGTAAACATTTTTTTTTTTCTCTCGTTGCCACGTGCCAAGCATTTTCTTTTTGTTACAAGACACAAAACTTAAATTTTTTTTTGTGCTTCGGGTTAAAAAATATTTTTTCTAATAACTAGAAAAAATTAACTTTCAATAAAAACCCGAAATTTATTAAACAAATTAAATCAACAAAAAAACAATTTACAATTATCCTCTATAACATAGTGGAGTCGCAAATAAAAAAAAAAAAAAAAAAAAAAAACTTTCTTAAACAAAATCATAAGTATCAGGGGTGCCACAGAAAACAACGGTTTTAAAATCGCTCATAGTCATGTATGTGGCACCAAGAATTGGAATTGTATCGAAATTGAATCGAATTGGTTTTTTTGAAAACCCTTGTTAGCCATGTCTGTGGCACCAAGAATTGGAATTGATATCGAATTGGTTTTCTGTGGCACCGCTGTATATTACCTCTGTAATATCACAGCTGTCGAGACAGCTCTAACCAGCAAGCAACAACTAAAGCGCATAAAAGCTTTAACCCCGCCCGAACGGAGTAACTCAGCTTTAGTAGATGCACTGCCGTCCCAGCTGGTCGAGAATTCCCGCCAACGAGCTTTAAGCTCGTACTGCCCTCCCAGCTTCCATCGAGACGAACCCAAGCGCGATTTAAGAACGGGCGCAACGATGATCGTCGAGCGGGTGTCGGAATTGTATAACTCGTAGTGATATAAGAAAAAAATAATAATTTGGCAAAACAGAAATTTAAAAAAAAAAAAACATTATTAACCGCAAAGGAATAAGTATAAAAATAGTGTTAATCAAAAAAAAAAAAAAAGAAAAAAACCCATCATTGCGCCCTTGTGAGGAATAAAAAAACGTGGTCTCAAAAAAAAAAAGAAATATAGCAATATATATATATATATAGTCTCCAAGAATATCTCTATAATATATATATATATATAGCTAATTGCCTCAACGCAACGTCAAATATATACATATATATATATGTATATAGATCAAATATAGAGCATGTTAGAGAAAAGTATATATATATAAATTTATAAAATAGTGCAAAAAAAAAAAAAAATTAACTAAAAGAAATGTGGCACTAAAAAAGAAAAAATTTGCAGTAAAAATCATAAAAATAAAATAAATTACAACCCCCGCCCCCCTCTGAGTTGTACAAATTTTTTTTCTTTTATTTAAATTTTTTTTGTGTGAACAACAAAAATGTGCAAAATTACAGTCACTTTCAGCAAAAATTGAAAACAGCAATTCCCGATGGAAGGCCTTCCAGCGTTGGATCGAGCAAAACGCATGGAAGTTGTTTTTACCACACGTTATTGTTGTTCCATTTATTTTTCGCCGCGTTATTGCATGTGCTTAACGAAAGCTATTTGCAAGTTCAAGTAAAGCTCAAAGTTATACCCTCACAAGATAGCAATGTTTGAGTCCATTAGTTTTTCTAGAATTTTGATTTCCTTAAAATAATAAATAAAAATAATACCTTACAACGCGCTAATTTTGTTAAAATTTTTCATTTTCGTTAATTTTCATTTTTACATTTTTTTAATTTCATAAAAAAAAAATTATATATAATAATAATATATGTATAAGCATACCATCACCACCGAATATTAGCTTAAAATTTTTTTTTTAACCGAATTGTAAATGAAGATCGTAGACAAGTAAAATAAGACCAAAATGATGTATTTTAAAAATAGGAATTTAAATAAATTGTTATAAAATTGAATTTGAAATTATCATGATGTGTTAAAAATTTTGAGATTTTCCTGACTGGCATAGGCATATAAGGTGTAGGCAAGGTTTGTTTAGGGGGTTTTGACTATTTTTGTAGCCAAAACCATGGTAGGGATAGGGTATAGACTACGAGGGGCAACTACCACCTCAGCCCTCGTCACAACTGGACCAATTAATTAATTCCCCCTGCTTTGTTTTTTTATTTAAAGCAAGACCCGTGTAAGCAATTCAAGAGTGAAACTCTTTTTTTTAGGGACTCTATAAAAATCAATATATGCTATCTGGAGGCAAAGGTGTAGCAAAACCCACCCCACGCACCCAAGAGCGAGGGAATTAAAGGGTCCCGCCTCGCTACTTCCTTGTCGTCCCGTTGTTTTGTTAAAAACAAAAATATAACTAGTAGTTAAGATGGATACAAATTTTGAAACTGTTCATTGAAATCAATCGCTGCCAAAAGCTGTTGATTTTTAGTTTCAAATATAATTTACAGTTCTTTATTAACTGTTATCAATTTTATAATTTATAATAATTTTATTTTCTTATATATTATTAATTTTTAAGAATTTATGTCATTATTCATTTGTTAATTATAACTTCTTTTAATTTATTAATTTTCAATAAAATATATATATATATGAAAAAAAATGTTTTAATTATTCCTATGTTTGCAATTTCTTTATTTTATTGCTTAAACATACTTTTCCAAAAAATATTAAAAAAAATTCATGATACGTTTATATTTTTTGCCCATTATGCCCATTGGCTTCCATTTGTTTTACTAATTTTTGGCGCCATTTCAAATGAATAATAACACTGGTTAACAAAATTTAAACTTTTTTTTGTCACACAAAAACTCATATCCAATTTTGAATATACTGGGGTCACCAAGCAATAATATGTCAAGGAAAAAAAATTGGCACATAAGGTATCCTTGTGATATCGAAACATATATTTTTGTAAAGAGTAGGAAAATTAATTACACTTAACGAAAGTTTTTTTTAATGTACAATAAAAAATGATCATTTTCGTGAATATTTAGCTTCTGGTAAGTCTCTTTTAAGTTTTCAACAATAATCTGCTAAAATTCCTGGACTCCATTTCCCTTGGTAGCGCTTTTCCATTAAGGAAATGTCCTGACGAAATCTCTCGCCTTGCTCATCACTCACAGCACCCAAATTTGCTGGAAAGAAATCCAAATGAGAGTCCAGCATATGTATTTTTAAAGAGATGTTACACCCTAAAGCTTTATATGACATTAAAAGCTCATTTATTAATTCTTTGTAATTTTCCGCTTTATAGTTTCCTAGAAAATTTTGAACAACGTTCACAAAACTTTTCCAGGCAAGTTTTTCTTGATCATTCAATTTTTCTTCAAAATTCTTATCTTTTAATAGTTCCCGTATTTGTGGATCTACGAATACTCCCTCTTTAATTTTTGCTTCGCTGAGTTTGGGGAATTTTTCTTTTAGGTATAAAAATCCACTGCCATCTTTGGGCATAGCCTTTACAAAATTTTTTATCAAGCCGAGTTTTATATGTAACGGTGGTAAAAATATGTCATTAGGGTTTACTAAAGGATCATTCTTAACATTTTTACGGCCTGGAGTAAGTGATTCACGTTTGGGCCACACTTTTTTTATGTAGTGATTTAAATCAAAATTATAATTTTGCAGCTTGGGTTCGGCCATAGCCGAACAATAACTGTCAAAAAAAAACTGGACGTTACTGGAACGAAATTATATTTTTTTTTTAATGTAGGTATGCCAACATAGACAAAAATCATTACTAAGTTCATGTGACATAAACAGTGTTTACCAGTGTAATCGGCATAAACACTTACCCAAATTTTCCGTTGGAACGGCACCCTTTTTTAATTTCCTTTGGAAAATGCATTGCGGCATGAAATGCCTAATGCACACTCTGGTGCGAGTGTTCACTTCCTTCGCAGTAAGGCTCAAATTGGCGCACCACTCCTCCTTCAGCTCCTCCGGCACAACGAACAAAGCAATTCCGCCTCCCCTCCCGCATTCACATATAATGCATTTCAACATTTTTTTCAATCACTTTTAATAAACTTTTAATAAACACACTGTCACTTTGGGTATCTCCATATAAATAATGTCGTGCATAGAAAAATAGATGGATTTAGCTTATCAGCTTATCGCAAGATTTAACTGTTTCAAAAGCGCACCTCCATTCTTTAAGCTCGAGGGCCTTCAGACACTTTCAGACCACTTCAGAACTTATGTGAAAATGATGATGCCATATGGATAAAATTGAATATTTGCTATTACAGCAAACTAAAAACTAAAAAATTATTTTTTTGAAGTTTTACAGAAATTCGTTAAATTTCCAAAATATTCTTAATCTCATTTGTACAATATATTCTACAACTCTCTATCATTGTTTACATACAGAACATTTTTTTGAGTAATAAAACTATGAATCATTTCAACGATGTATTATCGTTAAGCCAAATCTATTTCAAATTAATTGTTTTATGAAAAATTTGAAGGTGCCGCAAAATATCAATACTACTTTAGTTTCAGAACTATATCAGCAAAATAAATTAATGAAGCTATATTATGCATATTTCAATTTAGTCGCAAGTAAGAGCAGGGAGCTTGCAACTTTACAGCTTCAAAAAATTTAATTACAATTATAATTGTTTTTTAAATTTAACGCTACTTAGCTCTAGAATTGAGGCCTCGATAGCCTAGCGACAGTGCACTAATCTGTCATCGCAGAGGTTGTGGGTATGAATTCCACTTTAAACATGCTCCGGCGCTTTCCACTTTTCATATTTATCTAATTTTTCCTGTCTATTCTATAACCGTATCACATACTATAAGTATCACTAAAGGCCTGCTCTTGGCTTAAGTGATTTGGGGCGCTAAATTTCAAATTTGTACCTATCTGTACAATTATTTCCAAATAATTAAAAACATTTTTCCCATTTAAGAAATTAGAAATAAGAAGTTAGAAATTTTGAAATTTACATTTAATACAGATTTAGCCTTTTTGCATATTTCTGGTAAGAAAATATAAAAAAAACAACTGAAAGCTAATAAGGGCAGATTATTAAACATTACAATGTTACAATTACAATCCCCAATGTATTGCGCCAACAGTTAAACATGGCGGAGGCTCCGTGATGGTCCGGGGTGTTTCAGCTACGATGGTGTTGGAAAACTGGTAAAAATCGAAGGAATAATGCGGAAGGAACACTATCACAATATTCTTCAACGAAGTGCTATTCCTTCTGGCATTGATTTGATCGGCAACGGATTTATCTTTCAACAAGACAATGATCCCAAGCACACCTCCCATCTGTGCATGAACTATCTACGGTCCAAGGAAGAAAAAGGTGTGCTCAAAATCATGGATTGGCCGCCGCAATCCCCTGACGTCAACCCAATCGAATTATTATGGGATGAGCTAGATCGGCAGGAGAAGAACATGCACGTGACCAGTGCAAAACAGTTGTTCGACAGTCTGAAAGTAGCTTGGGACAATCTCGCAACTGAAACACTTCAAAAATTGGTCGAAAGACTTCCAAGAATTTGCGCTGCAATCATCAAAGCACGAGGTGGACACATTGATGAAAAAAAACTGATTTGATTCCTTGTGTAATTTTCGGTATTTTTAAATATTTTTATATATGTAAACTTTTCATGTAATGAACATAAATCATGACAAAATAGTTTATGTTCTAGTTTATGTACAAGATTAAATCAAACAAAGTTGTTGAACACAATAAAAAACAATCACAAACTCAAAATATCGATTTTTTCGATGATGTCCTTATACTTTTGCACGGTAGTGTACATACTATATTCTGCTTAAATAGTTGTTGCTACATAACTAAATACGCCATATTAAAGGCTATTTAAACCAGAGTACGAAAATAAACTAAACGTAAAGTGCTTTTTCGTTCAGTTTCGTGCTTTGCCGAGAAGAAAACACAAACAATTGAAAATGAAAATAAAGTACATTTGATTTGCTTTTGTATTATTTGTGCACTGGCACGAAAAGAAAACCGATGTCGAAAGGTGCTCGGAAAATGAACTGAACAAGAGAACTTAAGCTGCGAAGAATTCGTGAACGAATAATTGTCGTTTGGTTCATTTTTTATGTACATATACATATGTAGAGTAAGTCTGCCGCGACCAATTTTTGTGCGTGTGTATGCACTAGCAACGAGTTGTTTTTGCTTTGTGTATGCATATAGGCTTACTGTAAGCATAATTTTCAGTTGCGTTGCTACTGTCTTTGTCTAGGATAGTTGCTGAGAAAATTTTTTTATTTGCTGGTGAAGCACGCGGCACATGGGTAACAGTTTAAATGATACAGTTTACTTTTTGGGTGTCGATAGCAAAATACCCTTTTTACTTTTTGTGTATGCATTTATTAGTGGTCAAAAATGGTTATGAAGTGGCATAGTAATCACATGCTCCGAAAGGGTATGCACGCTCAAATCTAAAAATTTGGCGGTTTGTACTCTGCCCGCCCGCACCATAGAGCTCTAAAAATTTTGCGTACACATCTTAGTATGTACTATATTGTCACTGGGAAACAGTTATCGGCAAGAAATGCATACTTTTTTTGTCTTGTCGCTGCCTCCTTATTATGTACCTATTATGCGTCTTTTACATTTTATTTAAATGCATGGAACGCGTACTATGTTGTTCTATATAACATACTTTGGTACAATTGAATTTGTATCTTTTTGCTGGTGCATACATATGAATTTTAAACAATTGAAAGAGAATTTTTTTTTAATGTAAATAAAATAAAGAATATTCATGATAACTTAAGCAATATAATTTCAAATAATAAAAATGATAAAACTAAAAAATATTTGTAAAAAAGGTATTCAATAACGCCGTTAACACATAACCAAAAATGGCGGACGTAAAGTCGGGCGCGCACGACTTTAGGATACCCTGTACCACTAGCTTGTAATAAAGTCCGATTTCTTCACAAAAAACCAAATACAGAAGAATTTTTAAGCAAACATTTTTTTGACCGATCGTTCCTATGGGAGCTATATGATATAGTCAGCCGATTTCAATAAAATTTGACACAGTGCTTAAATACCTTAAAACAAATATGAATGCCAAATTTATTTCAAATATCTTTACAAACAAACAAAACACATCGAATTTTGTATAAAAAACGTGTTTTTGGACCGATTGGTCCTATGGGAGCTATATGATCTAGTCAAACGATTTGGATTAAATTTGGTACAGTGCTTAGGAACTATAAAACACTCACGAATGTCAAATTTGGTCCCAATATCTTAACAAACAAACGAAACACAGCAAATTTTGTTAAAAAATCGATTTTTTGGAAGATCGGACCTATGGGAGCTATATGATATAGTCAACCGATTTTGTTCAAATTTGGCACATTGCTTAAATGGTCTAAAAAATTTCCAAACGCCAAATCTGGTTAGGATATCTTTATTAAACAACGAAATATAGCGAATTTTTCTTTAAAAAAGTTATTTTGGCCGATCGGTCCTATGGGAGCTATATGATATAGTCAACCGATTTCGATCAAATTTGGTACAGTGATTGGGAACTATAAAATTTCGTTACGATATCTTCATAAACAAACAAATTATTCATCTAAAACGCTTTTTTTTTGTCGAGGTCGTCTCAAACACCCCTATGGGAGCTATATAATTTATCCCCGATATCAAAAAAATAAAATAAACTTGCCTCCTATGGAATAATATGGGATCTAATGTAAAAGTTTGGTAGCTCTAGCTCTTACCATCTCTGAGATCTAGGCGTTCACACGGACGGACAGACGGACGGACGGACAGACGGACATGGGTATATCGACTTCTCTATTCACCCTGATCATATATTAGGTAACTTTGGGGTGTCTCCGACGTCTCCTTCTATATGTTACATACATTTTCGGCTTGCACAAACTTAATATACCCTTGGTACCATACGGTACAGGGTATAAAAACATTAAATTCAACAACAGTTAATATAATAAAAAAAAACAAAAATGCAAACTTCATTGAAACTTAAAAATATAGACTTATTAAAGCTTAAAAAATATACTCAAATTTGCCGTTTGTCCTTACTAATAAAATATTTTCTAAATTTGTTGCAGTTAGTTTATTTCGCTGCTCTTGTAAAATATATTTTACAGCAGAAAATAATCGCTCAACGCTTACTTGTGTGCATGGGATTGCTAACACAACATTGGCTATCTTTGAGAGTGAACTCCCATGATTCTTCCAAAATTCAATAATATTTTCCGTTAAACCTAAACGACTCTGCCGCTCATACATTAGAAGTTCGACTTCTATATTTTTAATTGTATTGTCTTCATAAGTCCCTTGATCTATGTTACTTAGAAGCGCTTCTAATAAATTATCCAAATTTCTCAATGGTGTTGGCAGTACTGCATTTGCATCAACAATTAAAGACGATGTTGATATAGTTGTATTATTTTCTGTAAATAGAGGAAAATTATATAAAAAATAAACGATCTGATTTTGCATTGGTATACCTTTCAAGGCTGAAAATCGCGTATTTAATTATATTATGCAGAGTTTGGCTTTGGCCGTCTGATCTGGAGTCAACTTTAATTTAACCCTAGGGTCCAAAAATATTGCTGATAAAAATAAGTCGCTCTCAAATAATATAGATTTGCGCTTATTGACTGCATCAATTAATTTTTTGCTTAATTCCGTTGTCGGAAGACTTTCCAATGTTAAAATAACATTTAAAATTTCTATATATAAGTCGCTATGGATTAAGTCTTCAGATTGCAACTTTTTTGACGCTGAATATGTAATTTTGAAAACAGTCAAAAATACGTTTATGAAAGTCCAGCTTTCTTCGCTCACTTCGAAAAATTGGTTATCAGCTTTGATCAAATTAATAAAATCCTTTAACTCTGTTATTCATTCTAACATAAGATATGTGGAGTTCCATCTACTTGGACAATCTAAGATGGGCATTTTATGGCAACCGTTTTTCAGCAGGTTAATATAAGTTTGAGTTTTAAGTTTTCTTGCAACCAACCGAATATTTTCCAGCTTTTCCTTGATGCTTCCTGTTTTAAGGACGTCCAACACACAAAGTTGTAAGGTGTGCGCTCCACATCTAACGTTTGTAACGTTGTCTAAAGACAGACTTTTGTCGACAGATAAGGCTTCAATATCAACGAAATTTTCAGAGTCTGCTTCTGTTGTGTGGTTTAAATCATTGACGGCTTTTACCATATTTGCTCCATTATCCGTTGTTATTGTTAAAACCTGGTTCAAGTTTATTCCATATTCTTCTAAAACTTCCAGCAAAACACTTTTCAAATAGTTGCTTGTGTGCCGGTCCTTAAGCTCCTTTATTGCAAGCGTCTTTATTGTTATGCAGTTGTTGCTAATATACTGCACATTAACGCCCAACACACTTACAGACAACCTTGTTGCTGAATCAATTTTTAAAGATATTAATTTTCCACTAAGTTCATTTGCCATTTGTTTTTTTAAATTTGAAGCAAGTTCGGCAATTTTTTCAACAACATTGTGCTCATTCAATATTATGTTTGCTGCTTTCGTTAAAATTTTGAATGCCATGTCTTCAGCCATGCGAAGGGGTCTCCCATTTTTCGTAAAAAGCTCTACAATCGCTTTTTCTTTTTTTGCGTATTTACTTCTTCATGCGACTAATTATTTTGGCAAGTGACAAAAGCAATGCAAGTGATGCTGCACAGCAAGACAAAGAAAACAGCTGGTGCACACAGACACAAAAACTACTGCAAAATTTGTAACTACTTTTTTCAAATGCATACTACGCATCAACAATTCTTGCGGGTATATATTAGGTTGTCAAAAAAGTCTTGCGGTATTTCCGCAAGCTTGTCTTTGCAAGCGTGTAGTTCTAGTTGTATTCGTCGCATCGGTTCACGCTAGAGCTTTTTGGAAAGCTCTTTTCACGTGCTAACACGTGTTTGATTAATTTTTGTTTGCTTCTAGTCGTTCGTGAGTTATAGCGTCGCAAACATGGAGCAAAATAAAGAGAAAATACGGCATATTTTACAGCACTACTACGATAAAGGCAAAAATGCATCTCATGCTGCCAATAAAATTTGTGCAGTTCATGGACCCGATACAGTTTCCATTTCCACCGCACAACGATGGTTTCAACGTTTTCGTTCTGGTGCAGAGGTGATCGAAGATGCGCCACGGTCCGGAAGGCCTGTTGTCGAAAATTGCGATAAAATCGCTGAATTGATCGAAAGAGACCGGCATAGTAGCAGCCGTAGCATCGGCCAAGAGCTGGGCATGAGTCATCAAACCGTTATAAACCATTTGAAGAAGCTTGGATTGAAAAAGAAGCTCGATGTATGGGTGCCACACGACTTGACGCAAAAAAACATTTTTGACCGTATGGATGCATGCGAATCGCTTCTGAATCGCAACAAAATCGACCCGTTTTTGAAGCGGATGGTGACTGGCGATGAAAAGTGGGTCACTTACGACAACGTGATGCGTAAACGGTCGTGGTCGAAAAGCGGGGAAGCTGCCCAGACGGTTGCCAAGCCTGGATTGACGGCCAGGAAGGTTCTTCTGTGTGTTTGGTGGGATTGGCAGGGAATCATCCACTATGAGCTGCTCCCCTATGGCCAAACGCTTAATTCGGACCTGTACTGCCAACAACTGGACCGCTTGAATGCAGCACTCATGCAGAAGAGGCCATCTTTAACCAACAGAGGCCGAATTGTCTTCCATCAGGACAACGCCAGGCCACACACATCTTTGGTGACGCGCCAGAAGCTCCGGGAGCTCGGATGGGAGGTTCTTTTGCATCCACCGTATAGTCCGGATCTCGCACCAAGTGATTACCACCTATTTCTGTCCATGACGAACGCGCTTGGTAATCGGAAGTTGTCCACAAGAGAGTCCTGTGAAAATTGGCTCTCCGAGTTTTTTGACAATAGGGAAGCGAGCTTCTATAAGAGGGGCATTATGAAGTTGGCATCTCGTTGGGAACTCGTCATCGAACAAAACGGCGCATATTTGACTTAAATCGCATTATTATAACCAATTTTATGAACAATTGAAAATTCAATAAAAATACCACAAGACTTTTTTGACAACCTTATATGTACATACACACGTGCTGATTGCTTTGCTGATACATACATAAATACATATGTATATGCACAAACCAGAACAAAAACGATCGTTGCTGGTGCACACACCAAATGTACAAAAATTGGTCGTGGGCGAATAATTCGTTTTCACGTTTGCCAGCCGTTTCGTTGACGTTTCGTTGCGTGTGTTACGGTAAAAAAAAAAACTACAAAGTACTAAAAAGGAATTGTAATCGTCAACAATCAACAATTATATTTCAAGAGCGTTTCAACTTCAGTTGAAAGTAGATAACTGCAACCCAGAGCTAGCATCGCGCTCTGAGCTGGAAGACTTATGCGTGTCTACCAAGGCAGCGCTTATTTCGGTTGGAGCTCGACCTCACAGATCCAGCGTGAGCGACACAACCTTAAACACAACAGTCTCACACACAAGACACTTGCCGCAAATGAAGATTCCGAAACTTAGTGGCAAATGTTCAGATGATGAAGTGACATTAATCTATTCAAAACCACATAAGGTTTATTATGAGCAACCTCGCAAATCAGCAAATAAAACGGCATTAATTTCGCGGCGTTCAAATTGCCTGCAAGATCCAAAATGCCTATTCTGCAAATCAAACGATCACTACATCCGTGGATGCCCTTCATTCTTGGGAATAGCGGTTTGCAATCGTTTGAAGTTCGTAAAAACATTTCCATTATGCGAAAATTGCTTACAAAAAGGTCATACCGTGTCTGCGTGCAAATCGTCACTGTGCAGAGTTTGTTCGAAACCTCACCACACGATAATGCACCAATACGTAGCCCCAACACCCACAACTCTCACAAACCAATCGACATTGGCACAACCATCAGAAGCACCACAGAACATAAGCACGGTGTCTTCTGTTTGTCATACCTTGGCGTCTAAAACCGAGCAAGTCTTGCTCCCAACTGCTGTAGTTAATGTTTTTGGGCTAACTAACCAGCAAACCAGCATTGGAGTTCTAATGGGGTAGTGATTGCGAATAGATAGCCTCTCCTACTTAAATGTCAACCTCACCTTCTCGTTTTGGTGAACTCTTTCTCGCTGACGAGGCTCTGGCGACCGAGCCTGGGCGGTTATAACCCTTACATCAAGCTCGGAGGAAATGCCGATGCCATGTCCTCATTCCAGAAGGTTGCGTTGGGTTAGTACCCCGGCCGTAAAAAACCTCACTCAAGAAACGGAAACACTCCTCGGATATAACACCTCCCAATCGACGACGACTTTCGGCTTCAAACATATGACTCGAATTGGAACATGGAACTTACGCTATCTCTCTGAACCATCAAAACTAGCGCAAGTCTGCAGAGAGATGGAGCTTTACAATATTAAAATCTTAGGTCTATCAGAAACCAGATGGACTGGACAAGGAGAATTCACCACCCTTGCTGGCCACTATTTCATCTACAGTGGTAATTCGCAAAGACGCTCCAACGGTGTTGGCATCCTAGTGGACAAACGCACAAAAAGCTCGCTATTAAGCTATAAACCAATTTCAAAACGCATGATTACGGCCCGATTTAGAAGTAAATTCCGCAACATTACAATAATACAATGCTACGCACCAACGGAACCCGATACTGATGACGCAAAAGAAGAGTTCTATGATTTGCTTGACTCTACTGGTAATTCTGCCCCAAAAGGGGACATAGTCATCGCCTTAGGAGACTTTAATGCCAAGGTGGGCACGGATAATGCCATTTTCGAAAGAATAATGGGTAAGCACGCTCTAGCTTCAAACAGAAACAACAACAGTTAAAATAAAAATAAGCCGTAAACAATTAATGCGCTCATTCATTGGGCTTGTGACAGATGATGGTGTTCCGTTTAATATTTTACAATTTGAAAATATTAAACATATTGTGCACCAGATTAGCGAAGGTTTAAAAAATAAGCACGGCAGGATTAAGCTTTAATAACAATATGTTTTCAAGCGTATACTGACCAGAGAAAGGCTATTGTGAGCTTACACCAAAAATGCTACGCTTAAGTCGCGTAGCAGTGTCAATTTTTAACGAAATCATCCGTCCATTTGCTTCCTTTACACTTTTTGCCACATTACTCAATGCTTTTTTACACTTGGTGGCGTTCAGACACATTATTTTTCTGCCAGCATCTTTAATTCCTTGGCAAATAGGATCCAAGATGTCCCTCATGTTGGAAGATTTTAGCATATTGAAAGAAATGCAGTCTTCCGTTAACAATACAATGTATGCTCGTAGAAGTTTCTTCTTTAAAAACACAAAAACCCTAATGTTCACAGATAAAAACAAACGATATTGCCACGATAGTGGATTGTCCAAAAAATAAACTATTTAGTTTTAGTGTGTAATTTATTTTTAAGGTGTAACCTGACGAAAATTTTTTTCATCTATACAAGTGGAACGCTACCAGCTGGACTTTTTCTTCGCGCATCTCTACAAAGTATGCAACAAATTTTCAACTGCTATGGCTTAAAATTCACAAACAGTTCTAGCAAGACTGTGACCAATACGCACTTATTTATTTGCTTTTTTTTGTTGATTTAATTTTGGTTTTACTTTAATTTTTTTATTTTTTTTTTATTATTAATATTATTATTAATATTATTATTAATATTATTATTAATTATTATCATATGAATTTATGCATCTTAAAAACTATACAATAATTATAAGAATTTATATTTTAAGTTTTTATAATAAGTAATATAGTTTAATAGTAATAGACTATCAATTGATGGTGGTGAAATGAAGCTTTTAAAGCTTCAAAATTCTAATTTTCAGATTTTTCGGGGAAAAGTTTTTAGAAGTCTGTTTTTAGTCTGTCAAATTGACCAGCTGACACGCAAAAGCAGAAAATTGTGCGCAATTTTATCAAAATATAAATAGCATTTAAACAAATATAAAATATGGATTATAAACAAAAACTAGAGTTTATTTTATGTATCAACAACACCACAAGTTACTCAGAAATGTAACAATGCTATTAAGTAATGACGACGACGATGACGAGCTGATGGACTTGTTGATGGACGAGCTAGACAATGCATCAAATATGCAAGTGCAGCGCCCGCGAACCATTTGGATGGTTGTAAGTTGTGTGGTTAAATTTTTTTTTTTTTGTATTATTTTTATTTGCGATCTGACATATTGACATTTAACAAATTTGCTTATGTTATAAATATAACGGGGTTGGTTATGCTCCAGTGAGCAACACCAATATACTTAAATTGTATATAATTCATTATGTTATTTAATACATATTACGTATTATTTACTAAACTCTAAAGATCCAGAACATGATATCTCTTCAGACGTCTAACGTCCAAACTATTATCTAGAAGATTAATTGCCAGTGAGTTTTCATGATTTGAGAGTCTCTCAAAATATCTTCTCGATGATTTTAATATTTCGTCTTTTACGTAAGGAACATTCAAATCTTTACGAACAAAATGAATAATAAAAGAAACAATAAATGTTTGTAATTTACATATATTTTTTATAAATATATTTCATATTTTGCTTGGAGCTATACTTAAACTACTACATTACATACTTAAACTACTACATTATATACTTAAACTACTACATTAAACTTAAAACTACTAAATTATATACTTATATATTATTACTTTTTTCAATAAACTCCAACATTTTGTTTTGGAATGCCTGTTGGTTGTCCGCCATTTGCTTAAGAATTTCAATCATTTTTTCTTGACGCTCGGCACGTTTTTCTATAGCTTCTTCAACAACAACGTCTTTGATACATTTTTGCCGCTTCGGAGACGGTTCCTCAACCACGCACTCCTCAGCGACAACTTTCGACAAATCTGCGATATAATTAAAATAAGTATAACATAAACAAATTGAATTTAATATGCTTACTGTTGTTGTCAAAAACTACTTCTGGAATGTTGTGCACTTTAAATTGGCCTAAAACTTCGTGCACCTTTTGATAATGCACCCAAGTCGATGGACTGCTCCCCGACGCACCCATTTTTTGCCTTTCCTCTCTGTATCGTCTAGTCATGTTGTCTATTTTTGACTTTACTTCGCTCCAATTGCAGTGGAAGTCGTTGCCTTTCAATTTTTGTGCTATTTCAGAATAAATATGCATATTTTTGCGCACACCTCTTAGATCAGTTATATTTTCAAACCATAAATCTAAGAGGTGCCGCTCTGCATTAACCTCCCACTTGATTTTCATGGAAGCAGCTTTTTTTTTATTTTCAGCTACAATTAAAAAATGTTTTATAACAATTTAAATTAAAATAAGAAATTTATGTATTTTTACTTACAAGTGCTTGGCTGTTCCATTTTGATTTGACATTTCAAAATTGCCAGTCTTTTCCGTTGACAATGTTTACATTTTGTCGCAGTGAATGACAAAAAAAGAGTTGCACAGAAAAATAATCGAATAATTTCTCATCGGGACGCAATAAGATAGGAACATTTGCCACAGATGCAGGAATGATTTTGAAATTTTCGGAACGGCAGATTTATACGTAGCATCTGAGGCGGCAGATGCGAAATGTCAAATGCGCCCCAGTGTAAAAAGCCTATAATAGGCGCTTCAATAACGAATCCGTGCTAAGTAAGAGAAAGAACTCGCTAAATTGTTTTTTTTTTATTAATTTAATTTTAAACTATTGCCTATTAGTACGCAGTGTCTTACACGTACATATGTATGGGCTTTTACCCAAATGCTGCTTATGGAAGAGCAAAAACCAATACATGCGAAAAAAAAACACTAACACATCTAAAGCGCAGCGATTTTCATGTTACTAAGCCACACACACGAAAAACAGCTACAAAATTACGGCGAAAATCAGCGCTCCAATAACGAATCTGTGCTAAGTAAGAGAAAGAACTCGCTAAATTGTTTTTTTTTTATTAATTTAATATTAAATTATTGCCAATTAGTACGCAGTGTCTTGCATGTGTTTGACTTATGTATGTATGTAAAAGCCCAAATGCTGCTTATGGAAGAGCAAAAACCAAGCAATACTTACATGCGAAAAAAAAACACTAACACATCTAAAGCGCAGCGTTTTTTGATGTTACTAAGGCACACACGAAAAACAGCTACAAAATTACGGCGAAAATCAGCGCTCCAATAACGAATCTGTGCTAAGTAAGAGAAAGAACTCGCTAAATTGTGTTTTTTTTATTAATTTAATATTAAATTATTGCCAATAGTACGCAGTGTCTTGCATGTGTTTGACTTATGTATGTATGTAAAAGCCCAAATGCTGCTTATGGAAGAGCAAAAACCAAGCAATACTTACATGCGAAAAAAAAACACTAACACATCTAAAGCGCAGCGTTTTGGTCTTACTAAGGCACACACGAAAACAGCTACAAAATTACGGCGAAAATCAGCGCTCCAATAACGAATCTGTGCTGTAAGAGAAAGAACTCGCAAATTGTGTTTTTTTTATTAATTTAATATTAAATTATGCCTAAGTACGCGTCTTGCATGTGTTTGACTTATGTATGATGTAAAAGCCCAAATGCTGCTTATGGAAGAGCAAAAACCAAGCAATACTTACATGCGAAAAAAAAACACTAACACATCTAAAGCGCAGCGTTTTTTGATGTTACTAAGGCACACACGAAAAACAGCTACAAAATTACGGCGAAAATCAGCGCTCCAATAACGAATCTGTGCTAAGTAAGAGAAAGAACTCGCTAAATTGTGTTTTTTTTATTAATTTAATATTAAATTATTGCCAATAAGTACGCAGTGTCTTGCATGTGTTTGACTTATGTATGTATGTAAAAGCCCAAATGCTGCTTATGGAAGAGCAAAAACCAAGCAATACTTACATGCGAAAAAAAAACACTAACACATCTAAAGCGCAGCGTTTTTTGATGTTACTAAGGCACACACGAAAAACAGCTACAAAATTACGGCGAAAATCAGCGCTCCAATAACGAATCTGTGCTAAGTAAGAGAAAGAACTCGCTAAATTGTTTTTTTTTTTATTAATTTAATATTAAATTATTGCCAATTAGTACGCAGTGTCTTGCATGTGTTTGACTTATGTATGTATGTAAAAGCCCAAATGCTGCTTATGGAAGAGCAAAAACCAAGCAATACTTACATGCGAAAAAAAAACACTAACACATCTAAAGCGCAGCGTTTTTTGATGTTACTAAGGCACACACGAAAAACAGCTACAAAATTACGGCGAAAATCAGCGCTCCAATAACGAATCTGTGCTAAGTAAGAGAAAGAACTCGCTAAATTGTTTTTTTTTTATTAATTTAATATTAAATTATTGCCAATTAGTACGCAGTGTCTTGCATGTGTTTGACTTATGTATGTATGTAAAAGCCCAAATGCTGCTTATGGAAGAGCAAAAACCAAGCAATACTTACATGCGAAAAAAAAACACTAACACATCTAAAGCGCAGCGTTTTTTGATGTTACTAAGGCACACACGAAAAACAGCTACAAAATTACGGCGAAAATCAGCGCTCCAATAACGAATCTGTGCTAAGTAAGAGAAAGAACTCGCTAAATTGTGTTTTTTTTATTAATTTAATATTAAATTATTGCCAATTAGTACGCAGTGTCTTGCATGTGTTTGACTTATGTATGTATGTAAAAGCCCAAATGCTGCTTATGGAAGAGCAAAAACCAAGCAATACTTACATGCGAAAAAAAAACACTAACACATCTAAAGCGCAGCGTTTTTTGATGTTACTAAGGCACACACGAAAAACAGCTACAAAATTACGGCGAAAATCAGCGCTCCAATAACGAATCTGTGCTAAGTAAGAGAAAGAACTCGCTAAATTGTGTTTTTTTTATTAATTTAATATTAAATTATTGCCAATTAGTACGCAGTGTCTTACACGCATTTGGCTAAGCTGTGTGTGCTACACCAATACTTTGGCAGCCACTGAATGCAAAAATAAAATCACTCTCACTTACCTTAAAATTAATGTTTTTTTATAATGTTAATGGTTGCTTAAGTATTAATTTATTATAACTTATTAATACTTTATAAATAACTATGATGAAATAACTGATAATAATAATTTAATGATAATTTGTTTAAAATTTGCTTGTTGAAAAATCACACTGAAACGAACGAACACACGTGTTAATTGAATGCCTTCAGCACATAAATGAAAAATAGGAAGAATAGAAAAGGGAATCAATCGGATAACTTCGTGCGCATCTCGTCCAACACACACACACACATGCATGCACCCACGAGACGGCGCTTAACACTTTCGCAGCAGCACAAAGCATAAACCAAAAAGAATAAGAACCGTTTGCATACAATGCATAAAAAAAGTCTGCGCACAAGTTGGTCAATTTTTAATGTAATGTTAGATAACATCAGCGGCAGAAAAGAGGACAACTTCAAAGCAACATCCAAAATTGCACAGTGGGTTTAAGTCAACATATATTTTTATTGACATATACATTGGTATTTGTATGAAAGTAAAAGCCATTATTATCACATTAGAATAATAAAACTATAGAACGTTTGTACACTTTTTTAAAAATAATATACAGGGGTGCCACAGAAAACGTTATTGATTTTGGCAACGGTAATAATAGGCGGTAATAACCTCTTTCTCGTGTGACTGCTCCAAATAAAGTGCATTGGCAAATCTATTAAAATTGTATATATATATATATATATATATATATATATATATAACCTTACCACGTGTAAAAAGGTTGATTTATAAAAGAACTGCAGTGTGTTTAAGTTTAGTTTATTTGGCTACTAGCCACTCAAAACGCAACCAAAACTGCCTTAATTGGGAAAATTTAATTGAGCGACGAATAGATTACTATTTCCAGTAAGTACAGTGCTCACAGGGCTCCCTCGATTCTAATAAGAATTTTTTATTAAAGTGCTTTAAAAACCACACGGAAAAAAAGAACAACTTAAAGCGCAGGTGCGCAGTCGGCACAACAACAAAATTGCTGCCACAGCCTAACCCCAATCTTATCAGCAATCACCTCAACACCCCCCCTCATCTATATTTCGGAGTTCGCAAAGCGCTGCTCAGCATCACCCTGCTTAGTATGTAAACAATCATTAAGATCAAAACAAAACTAAGACCAAAAACAAATAAATAAGATAATGTAAAAAAAGTGAATGGTACCAAAATGAAAACAAAAAAAAACGAAATAACCAAAGCTGTAAAGAAAACAAACTAATTATAAAAAAAAGCGTTACAAGTCTCAGCAAGTAGCTACTACATCACGCATGCATTGCCATCCATCAATTGAAACTATGTTTCGTGGGCAAGCAATGTCGACTGTACAAAAAAATAGTGTCGATAATGCTATTTGTATGTGACTTACAACCGTTTAGCATGTTGGAGGATGAGGGCTTTCGGGAAGTAGTAAAAGAATTAAGTCCGGCATATAAGCTACCAAGTCGGCACACCGTTTCGCGAACGATGATTCCGGCTATGTACGAAGAGTGCGTTCTAAGCGTTAAGGACATAATTACAAACGGCGAGCACTTTTGTGTGACAACCGACTGCTGGACGTCACGTAATAACGTCAGTTTTATGGGCGTTACTGTTCATTTCCTTTCAAAGGCATTTAAAATGATCTCGCTTCTGCTGGAATGTGCCCCGTTACATGGCGCCCACACATCGGTCAATCTAGCAACAACATTAGAAGCTGTAACCAAAGAGTGGGGCATATACAACAAAATTATATTTACGGTATCGGACAATGCCAGCAATATAAAGTCTGCAATTAAGGATCATTTAAAAGGGAAGCATTTTGGTTGCTTTGCGCATTGACTCAATCTAATTGTAAAGGAGGCATTTACGGAAGACAATATACACCAAATCATTGAACATGTAAAAACTATTGTTGTGCACTTTAAAAAAAAGCGCAAAGTCCAATGAAAAGTTTTTGTCATACCAGCATAGTCAAGGAGTGAGCCATTGCGCTTACTACGAAGTGTGGACACAAGGTGGAGTTCCGTCCTTTACATGTTGGAACGATTTGCATCGGTAAAACCATTTATTTAAATATCAAGAAAAACAACGATATATTTAACACTATCATTACAGGTAGAAGACGCCGTTAAAAGTACTGTGGCTTTATGCGGCACGAGCTTGCCGATACTTCAAAATTGTGAATGGGACTATATTCGTAATTTAGTAGTTATTTTAAAGCCATTCGAGAAGGCTACGGTTCTAATAAGCGGAGTCCAATATTGTGCGAAATTATCCAAAGTGCATATTGAAGGTAAATGCATATTTTTATTAATGTAATTATAATAAAATTAAAACATTACTTTATGTAAGGAGATCTAACTTTTTTATATTGCAGGTCGTAGAAACACTTGAAGGAGTTAACAGGAGATTCGAGGGATTAGAACAGAGCAAAACTCTATCAGCCGCAACATTTTTGGACCCTCGTTACAAAAATGAAATTTTTAGAGACAAAAGTCGAGCAGAGGCAACAAAGAGTGAGCTCAGAAACTTTTTATGCAACATTCCTAAAAAAGCTGAGGAACCCTCAAAAAGTGATATTGAGCTGGATTCAAGCGAAAGGACAGAAGAGAACGACCTGTGCCTTTTCAAGTCAATCAAAGAAAGTAGAAACAAGGCAAGGACCAAGGAAACTCCGATGTCAAAAGCCATCATCGAAGTAAGTCGCTTTTTGGAGGAGGAACTGGTAGAAGTGGCGGGAAAACCAATACAAATTTCCAAATTTCAGCAAAATTGCATTGGAAAAGTTGTGTTGCTTGGGATCGTCTGTGCCGTGTCAGCGAATTTTCTCCACGGCAGGACTAATAGCAACCGATAGGAGGAATCGTTTAGACGACAAAAAAGTCCAAATGATTTTGTTTTTGAAACAAAACAAAAAATATTTAAAAAATAATAGTTAAAATATATACAAAAATTTAGAAAAATAAATAAGCAAATATAAAATGACTTATAAAATGAAGAAGGAATAAGTTAAAATTGAAAACTGCAATAATAACTCCAATTTGTTTTAATTTTTTGTACAAATAGTAAGCCTTTTACCATACCTATATTTTACAATTAATGTACCAAAACTGTTTATACAGTTGTCACTGTGCCTGCGAATTCACACAACCGCCACAAAAAAAAAAGTTAAAAGTAAAACAAAAATTGAATCAACAAAAAAAAGGGCAAAATATTATTCAAATCAACAAATAATTAAGTGCGTATTGGTCACAGATTTGCTACAACTGTTTGTGAATTTTTAGCCATAGCATTCGAAAACATGTAGCATACTTAGTCGAGCTGTCAAGTCCTTAATGGAAATTAATTAATATATTAATTAATTAATATATTTTGAAACGATATTATGATTCTTTTGATTTTGTTATGGTCTGTTTAGACATTGAAGTTATGAATATGTAAAATATATTTTTATTTATTTTCCCTGAAAGTATTGTAATGTGATAAAATGAAGTGATGTATTGTAGATCTTAGGATTTTCCTTATAAATTTTCGCCGTGGAAAATCATGGAAGGGAGGGTATCGAGCGAGAGCTCATTAACATCTCATAGCTCACGGAAAGTTGTGTCATTGGTAATGCTATTAGGTCTGTATTTTCTTTTATTTTTATTAAAGGTTTATTCGTGATTTATCTTTCTTTCTCTTATCTTCTTCTTAATTAGCATTAGGGATTTTTATACCCTGTACCGTATGGTACAAAGGGTATATTAAGTTTGTGCCAGCCGAAAATGTTTGTAACATATAGAAGGAGGCGTCGGAGACACCTCAAAGTTACCTAAAATATAATCAGGGTGAATAGAAAAGTCGATATACCCATGTCCGTCTGTCCGACTGTCCGTTTGAACGCCTAGATCTCCGAGATGGTAAGAGCTAGAGTTACCAAACTTTCACATTATATATATATAATTCCCTGTTAGACCCCTTGGAGGAGTGGCATAGGGGATCTCTATTAATAACTGTTCGAACAGAACAGGGACCTACAGTTTATAGCCGAATCCGAACGGCGGTGTCTTTAATTAATAGAGACTTTCATGGCAAATAGCGTCTTTGAGCTAGCGATGCCAGTGCTAGGCAAATGAACCAGTGCTACTGCGGGGAATCGAACCACCGACCTTCGGTTTTAGAGGCGAGTACGCTACCACTTAAGCCACCGACGGCCACCATTAGATCCCATATTATTCCATAGGAGACAAGTTTATTTTATTTTTTTGATATCGGGGATAAATTATATAGATAAATTATTTGAAATTTTTTAGAGTACTTAAGCAATGTGCCAAATTTGACCGAAATCGGTTGACTCTATCATATAGTTCCCATAGGGCCGATCATCCAAAATATCGATTTTTGTTCAAAATTTGTTGTTTTTTTTTTATGTTTTATTTTGGCAATAATTCAAAAATTCATTTATTTTTATGTATTGCATATTTCTATTTTGATTCGCCAATCACAATACACAGAGTGTAGGAGACATCGTTGGACATGCCTTTAAAAATTTGTTGTGTTTCGTTTGTTTGTTAAGATATTGGGACCAAATTTGGTATTGGTAAGTTTTTTATAGTTCCTTAGCACTGTACTAAGTTTGATCAAAATCGGTTGAATATATCATATATCTCCCATAGGACCGATCGGCAAAAATAACTTTTTGTATACAAAATTCGCTAAAATTAATTTTTTGAAATTATTTTTTTAACGCAAATTTGTGTTTAATAATTATTATGTCATGCAATATTAATTATTATGGTTAGATATTTTATTGAAATTAATAAAAATAAAAAAATTTAATAGCAGCTTACATCGGTTATTACATACATATAATTAAATTGAATGTGTTTCAATTATTATACCTTCAATTGTGTAGTTTAGTAACAATATATTGTGCTTTAATAATTACACCTTAATTGTGTAGTTTGGTAACAATACATATTATAAAAAAAAACAAATATTTTATCTATTATTTATTATTTATTATCTACTGCCGAGAAAATTTTATTTTATTAAGAGATACGAAAACGTAAAGTCTGACAACTCGTTTCTTAATTTCATGAAATATACGTATAATCTTGATTGCGTATCAAACGTTTGTAAGTCAACTACGGTAAAAGAAACAACCATCGACTTGACTTTCGCAAGACACATTACAGCAGAAACACTTCCTTTCATTTCCTATTTCTCCTATCATCGTCCTATCCTCAACAAAATCACTCAAATAGGAATTAGTTAAGTTTTAGTTTACATGTACGATGTTTTAGCAAACAAAATATATTTCTATAGTTACAATTTGTGCAATTCTTATTTTCATTCAATTCCTTGTTCCTATTGTGCAATTTTATAATATTCATATCATTAAATATTCTACCGAGAAAAGGACGTTGTCACGTAAAATCTTCGCCCGTAAAACCGACTTTACAGGCACCAGTTTTTTAGGTATTTGTTAATGTCTGTTGGGTTAGTATTGATTGTGTGTATTAGTGGCATGTTATGGGCTGATTTCGCTGTTTTGTCCGCAAATTCGTTTTCTGTAATATCTGAGTGTCCTGGGATCCACAACAATTTGATCTTTGGTGATGATGTTAGTATGAAGGATCTTATTGTCATTGGGTATATGTTGTTATTGTCGATGTTAGCTATTAAGTTTATGGCAGGTAGTGATTCAGAGCAAATAATAAAATTACAAGTTCTTTTTTTAATTAGCTTTATAGCTTCTAATACAGCTATTGTTTCTGCGGATAAAATTGATGAATAAAAGGGGAGGCCTCCATATTTTAATACTTCTGTTTCGGATGTTATGGCATAAGTTGCTATGTCATTTTGCAGGGAACCATCAGTATAGATAAAGATATGGTTTGGATAGTTAGATTTAATACTAAGAAATAGTTGTTTGAAAATATAGGGTGGTGTTTTGAATTTATTAAAATATGCGAGTGAGGTGTTTATTGAAGAATCTGGTAATAGCCAAGGTGGCTTTGAATTAAGTTTTTGATGTTTTGGGGGTAAGTAAGGTATGTGGTTTTGATTACAGTGGGCTATTATTTTGGCATTTGGTGTTTCTAAAGAACTTGTTTTGTTTTATGTGTTTATATATTGGAGTATCTCTGGAGTTAAGTAAAGTTTTGTACAATTTTGATGTGAGATAGTCCCTTTTGAATTCAATGGTTGGTATATTGGATTCCTGAAGCATATTTTGAATGGGTATAGAACGAAAAGCTCTAAGGAGAGGCGTATTGCTGCATTGAAGATTGTTCGTAATTTATTTAAATGTGATTTTGGTGAATATCCGTATATATAGCGCACAGTCAATTTTGCATCTATTGTTTATTGTTAGGCCAAGGACGTTTACAGATGAAACTGTTGGTATTTGAATGTTGTTACACGATATTTCACACATACAATTATGTTTGCGACAAATGTGGAGATGTTGACATTTTTGAAGAGAAAGTGATGATCAGAGTAAGCACCGCAAGCTTGTATACTTTCGAAAAGGCGATATAGATTATAGTTTATTTGTTTATGTTTATTGTGGTTGATAATCAAAAGGAAATCGTCATCATAAGCACTGAAGGTTAGTTATTTTTGCAGGCTTATTATGTTTACTAATTTATTGTATGCTATTAGGAAAATTATGACGGATATAGGAGAACCCTGTGGAATGCCATTGTGTGGGGTTATATATTGGATGTATGATTACCCACTCGTACTACTATTTTTCTATTTGACATGAAATTTTTGATGTAATTTTTTATTTTGGGTCCTATTTTCCAGGCTTTTAATTGGTCATATACGGCATGAACACCCACTCTGTCGAAAGCTTTTGAAAAGTCAAGAGAGATAATAGAGGTGTGCTTTTTTGCTGAAAGTGATTTGGTTATTAGAAGGTCTGCATAGACCAGACCCTCTGATACTGATTTACCTCTCTTGAATCCAAATTGGTTTGGATGAAGCAAATTGTTGGTCGTAATTAACCACCATAGTCTTTTTGATATTATTGCCGTGACAACGTCTTAAATTAGGTTGGGCTCGGTGTCACTTATGAAAAAGTGTAACGCCCGGTAGCGTTACGGTGAGTTTATAACGCCCGGTAGTGTTACGGTGAGCTTATAACGCCCGGTAACGTTACGTGGTTAGTAAACAAGCTAGGCGGCTTGCTTACTCACCACGCTCTCACGCACACCAATGACTAAGTACATTTCGCTCTCAGCTCAGCAAAGCTCTAGAAAAGGCGCACACAGCAGAACCAAACGAAACGAAACGCGGCATTAAATTTGTTGTATATTTATTTCGTGTTACGCTGCGGTCGATTCGAAACTCAAGAGATTTCGTGAATTTGTGTTAAATAAAACGTTGCAAAAAAGTTAATTAATTAAGAACAATTTGTAAGTCATAATAACAAACAACAAAAGCAAGAAAACAACAAATTAAACGATAAACGTAAAATCAAGCGACGCGTCGTGTGTAAAAAAGAGCTACACTAATTCATCCGGGAGCTAGTATGCAGGACATTGGAATGTTACTATGGCAAGGACTCGGTCCGTACGTTCACAACAGCCAGTACGTGCCACCGTTCGTGCAAGTTGATTCTGGTATACCGATTCTTCTGTGTGGTGATTTTAACAAAAACGTAAAGTCTGACAAGTCGTTTCTTAATTTCATGAAATATACCTTTAATTATAGCAGAAACACTTCCTTTCATTTCCTATTTCTCCTATCATCGTCCTATCCTCAACAAAATAACTCAAATAGGAATTAGTTAAGTTTTAGTTTGTATATACAATGTTTTAGTAAACCAAATATATTTCTATGCTTAAAATTTGTGCAATTCTTATTTTCATTTAATTCCTTGTTCCTATTGTGCAATTTAATAATATTCATATCAATAAATATTCTACAGAGAAAAAGACGTTGTCACGTTAAATCTTCGCCCGTAAAACCGACTTTACAGGCACCAGTTTTTTTTTGTTTGAAATCTTAAGCGCAAAAAATCTTGTAAAAATCGCAATATTTGGTGTTGCCAAAATGGTGCAACAAAATATTGGTCGATTAGTGATTTAAGTATAAAGCGCTCTCTATTTATTGGTATTTGGACAAACAAATAAAACCGACAGCTACAAATTTAATAGGCTTTGAGTATGACATTTTTTAGCGTGATTTATTTTGTATAGAAACCACTTAAAAATCGATTTAATATATTCATGCATGCTGTTTTTTGCAAAATCGATATATCACAGCAGTGCTGGAAAATACTGTCAAATCAACTCACAATGTATGAAGCTCTTCAAGTCGGCTTCATTATTTGTGAAATTGTCGTACGTGCTCATTGCTTAGAATTTCTTATTTGTGTGTAAAACTTCGAAACTTGTTAATTATATATTAAGTGAATTGTAACTTAGAAATTAAGTGTACCCAAATACAATGGATGTGGAAGATAAACCTGAAGGCTTGCGTGGTAAGTAAAGCAAAAACATAAGATTATTTTGTGGCTGCAACAATTTCTGAAGAAGCGTTCCTTTTACATCTTATTCGTATGGAATGCTATAAAACCGTTTGAATTTGAAAAAAAGCAGCAGCAAAACGAGACATTTGCACAACGTGGAGCTTATTATTTTTGACTTTTGCATACTTTGGCCGGCATATTTATTTGGTCAAATTACAAATATTTCTGCATTTATATTGCTTCGCTTGATGTAGGAACATGCATTTAATGCATTTTCAAATCTGGATTTTATTGTGTCCCATGCAATGTGTCCATGACCAAGCACATGTGACAGCGTTCTACTACTGAAAAAGCAATAGTTCTTAGATCAATATCTTGCCAGAAAGGAAGTGCATAATTATTTCATATTTATGACATAGTCAAAGGGAACCAAGTCTGGCGCTCCTTTTAACAAACTTAATTTTGGACATTCAGTAGCAAATTGAAAGTTTTTTTATTTCATCACACAAAAACTTTTTGACTGTGGGTGGTACTTGAAAATACTCATCACTCCATAATTACAATTGGGCCAAAATAGAACAGACTTAACATACTTTTTGGCGAGTGCCTTTTATTCTTATATTATATTTTTTCACCATATTTATAATTTAAAAGGAGTCGCCTTACAGTTTTTTCTTACAGATAACCGTGGAAATTAGAAATAAATTCAATGACGCATTGTGCCGTTTACCGAAACAAACCGACGCTAATATACCCTATTCTATTTTTAATTTTCACTAATTCGTTTAGACGTACTTAAAGTAAATCATAGTAGATAATGAATAATGCAGTATTTTGTATAGAGAAATGGTCTTAAATAAGATATATTTCTTGCTATATCTTTTAAAGTTCCAAACCAATATTTTGCAATTTCTATGAGTGTGCATAATACATGCATTGTAGGGTATTAAAATGGCGACGTCACGCGGTTTTGGCTACTCATATTTTTAAGCAGAAAGCAAAATGACAAAATGCGGAACAGCAGTTATAAATATGCACTTTGTTTTGAGCATCATATTTGTTATACCGTATGTAACGGAACTAATGAAATAGGAGAACTTCGTGAGACACAAATAGATTTTATCAAAATATTTATGCCGCTTTATTTTAAAAGTATTACTTTTATTTTTGCAGTTACGCGTGCACGGACCCGTCGTCTGTCAACTATAGACCTGACAGACAGCCGTCCATCTACGCCGCTTCTAGAAATTGCGTCCGATCGTGGTAAGTCACTTGTTTAAACAATGCGTATTATATTACAAGAACATAAATAAATAAACGATTATAACTTGATCTCAGTTGCTGGCTCACCACGCCCGACGCGTAAAGCACTCATGAACAACATGGACGCTGGAACACCGATTAAAGCTAAACGCTCAGCTACCAAAGAACTAAAGATAATTCCGATGTACAGAGTAATAAAACTCAAAATTTATGTTTAAGTTCACGGCGAAATAATGCGTTCGCCCGTTTGTAGTTGATAATATTTGTTTGTGTAATGTTCTGCTTGAGTGTTTTAAGTGCTTTAAATTTGATAGCTCGGAGCTCTGTAAGTTTCTTAGACCACCATGGAACCCTATGGATATTTGAGTTGGGTGATGTTTGAGGTATGCTCTTGTGTGCACTTTGGAGTATTATTCTGTTAATATTGGCTGATTCTTTGTTTATGTTTGTAGAAAATGCAATTTTTGTATTAATTTTATTTGAGATGCTAGCAAAAGAGTCCCAGTTCGCATGTTTTATTCTAAAATGTGGTCTACTATTGCTATGGGTGGATGAAAAGGGTAAGAATGATATTACTATTGGGAAGTGATCGCTGCCATGGAGGTCATCTAGGATTTCCCATTTGCTAAAAGGAACCAGTTGAGGTGAGCAAATGAATAAATCTACATGAGTGAATGTGTTATGTGTTGAGTAGTGGGTTGGTGATTTATCGTTTAGTACAGTTAATTTGGAGCGCTGTATGAAATTTGATAATGTATTACCACGTCTGATATCTAAAGTGAGTCTCAACTGAGTGCCAGCTATTGAAATCGCCTGAGATAATCATAGGTGTAGAGTTATTTGCAATGTTAAAGGTATTGATTAGGTTACTGTGTGAGAAGGGCTTATTAGGAGAAATGTAAACTGAGAATATTGTTATTATACCCTGTACCGTATGGTACCAAGGGTATATTAAGTTTGTGCAAGCCGAAAATGTATGTAACATATAGAAGGAGACGTCGGAGACACCCCAAAGTTACCTAAAATATGATCAGGGTGAATAGAGAAGTCGATATACCCATGTCCGTCTGTCCGTCCATCCGTCTGTCCGTCCGTCCGTCCGAGTGAACGCCTAGATCTCAGAGATGGTAAGAGCTAGAGTTACCAAACTTTCACATTAGATCCCATATTATTCCATAGGAGGCAAGTTTATTTTATTTTTTTGATATCGGGGATAAATTATATAGCTCCCATGGGGGTGTTTGAGACGACCTCGACAAAAAAAAAGCGTTTTAGATGAATAATTCGTTTGTTTATGAAGATATCGTAACAAAATTTGGTATTCGAAAGTTTTTTATAGTTCCCAATCACTGTACCACATTTGATCGAAATCGGTTGACTATATCATATAGCTCCCATAGGACCGATCGGCCAAAATAACTTTTTTAAAGAAAAATTTGCTATATTTCGTTTTTTAATAAAGATATCCCAACCAGATTTGGCGTTTGGAAATTTTTTAGACCACTGAAGCAATGTGCCAAATTTGAACAAAATCGGTTGACTATATCATATAGCTCCCATAGGTCCGATCTTCCAAAAAATCGATTTTTTAACAAAATTTGCTGTGTTTCGTTTGTTTGTTAAGATATTGGGACCAAATTTGACATTCGTTGTAGTATTTTATAGTTCTAAGCACTGTACCAAATTTAATCCAAATCGTTTGACTAGATCATATAGCTCCCATAGGACCAATAGGTCCAAAAACACGTTTTTTATACAAAATTCGATGTGTTTTGTTTGTTTGTAAAGATATTTGAAATGAATTTGGCATTCATATCTTTTTCAAGGTATTTAAGCACTGTGTCAAATTTTATTGAAATCGGTTGACTATATCATATAGCTCCCATAGGAACGATCGGTCAAAAAAAAATTTTTGCTTAAAAATTCTTCTGTTTTTGGTTTTTTGTGAAGAAATCGGACTTTATTACAAGCTAGTGGTACAGGGTATCCTAAAGTCGTCCGCGCCCGACTTTACGTCCGCCATTTTTTTTTGTTTAGAATGGACTTCGATTGCTAGGGCTTCAAGATAATTATTCAGCGCATTTTCTTGATGTTGGATAGATTTGTGTATTAGAATGGCTACACCACCGAATCTGTTAGTTGCTGCGTTAGTTATTATAGTGTAGTTGATCGGTATTGGAATATTATGTGGTATCTTTAAAAAGTGAGTTTCTTGAAGGGAAATAATGTGAGGGAAGTTTTCTTTAATAATTATAAATAGCTCACTGTAATTGTTTATATAGCCTCTTATATTCCATTGAATAATCTTCAGCATTCAAATATAATAAGAATGAAATATAAATAAATTTTAAGTTGATGGTGTAAATATAGTGAGTTGAAATTGAGTATTACATAACTATTGATGTCTTATCTTTGTAATAGTTATTTACAGAGTGTTTGGATATGTTATTTTGATCTATTTTGATTTTAGACTTAAGTGGTATAGTTATTTTTTTGGATTTGTTAGAGTTGATTTTAACGTCTTTAGAGGATTTGGCGTTAGAACGAGATAGATGGTCATCAGAAAATGCTGTGTCCATAACGTCGTTACTATTGGAATTAATTATTTCGTTAATGTTGCGTGGTGATTTAGGGCTTAGGAAGGTATCTAAATCGCATGAAATGTCTTCATTACAAGTTATTTTTTGATTGGTGGTTGCTTTGGGTAGGGCATGATTTGGTTGCATAACAATTGATAATGGTTTTGAAATGGATTTGTTTGCAATGTCCTGAATTGTAGTTAGTGTGGCTTGGTGAGAGGATTTCATAGATATGGTGGCTGCTATATTTGCGTAAGTTGATGATCGTTGGATATGACAGGAATGATATATGCCAAGAGTTGTTTTGTAGTCAACTTTGTCTAAAATTTTAATCGCAGTTATTTCTTTTGTTTAATAAAGGCAGGGCGTGACTTGTCTAGAGGGCAGTGTTTGGCTCTTCTGGGAGTTTCATTTTTACAGTTTAAGCATGATTTTTCGTTTTGGCAACGTTCTTCTTCGGTCGTGTGTTGTTCAGCGGAGCAGTTAATACACGATTTGGGCTTCTACAGTATGAAGTGGTGTGTCCAAAACGAAGGCAGTTGCGGCATCTGGAAGTGGAATGTAGGGACGTACATTCATTCTTTCGTATCATAGGTTTAATTGTCGCAAAAGTCAGGATGATAAGACCCGTTTCTTTAAGGTCACCGATGTCAGATTTTTTAATTTTGTATACTTCAGTTACGTTTTGCGATTTCATTTCAAGTTGGATTTCAGATTCGGGCATGTTTCGAAGCTCATTGGAGTAGATTACACCCTTAGTGTAATTTAACGTGTTATGCAAAGCGGCAGAAACCGGAAAATTTCCAAATTGTTTCATTTTTAAGCAGTCTAAGTGCTTGCGTTAAATTTTTGGTTTGGATGAATAGGGGTCAAGCTCGGGTTTTCTTGCATGAGGCAATTTCACCGCCGCAAGTATTATCGATAATTTTTTTAATTAAAAACGGTGAAACATTTTCAAACGTAGAATTGTCATTTCTTTTGATAATAATGTATTTAGGCTCATTTACAGACGTTGCGCTGAAAGCCAACGAAATATTCGATGGTCTGGTCATTGTTTTGGTATTGGGCAGATGCCCAGTTATTTAGTGACTTGTATATTTATTATTTTTTTTTGACTCTTATAGTAATATTAGCTTGCGGTAATATGTACGCACTGAAACAGTGTGCACACCCAGTATACGGGACAGTGTGTACACCCTGCGCAAAGATGCCAGCGAAGTCTCAGAAATGCACTGTAATTTCACAATTTTCTTTTTGCTTTTTTCTGATTTTAAACTTTTATGTATTTTAGACGTAAAATATAGTTCTAATTGAATGTTAACATGCACATAAGCACAACGATAAACTGTTTATGCCACAAAAGTGGACTTGTCCATTAAATTTTAATTAATTATAACTTGGTTTTGCGAACGTAAAATTGGTTGACCGAATAGATGTTAGCGCTGCCAACTCACGTCAAAGACTGTTGTTGTACAAAATTTATTGTGCTTCGATTGATTATAAAGATATCGCAAGCAAAATCGGCATTTGGAAGTGATTTGGAGTATCCAAGCAATGTCTAATTTTTATCAAAATCAGTTGACTATATCATATAGCTCCCGTAAGGCTGATCGGCTGAAAAAATGTTTTTAAAAGCATAACCCAGTGTATTCTTAATATTTGGAGACCAATTTTGGCATCCAAAAATCTTTTAGAGTTACCGAATTGTACCGAGTTTCATAGTACTGTACCGTATTTGATCGAAACCGGTTGATTAGATCATATATAGGACCGATTGGTTAAAATATTTTAAGGCACAAACCTGTGGATTATAAAGATATCTGTTATCAAAAAGTTCCTAGTACTTAACCGAAAATGCTCCCATAGGGTTTTTCGGTTAAAATAATCAAAATTTTTCAGAGTTTTCAAGCAGTGTACTAAATTTTATGAACATATGTATTAAAAATTATTCATAAAAACGTTTTTTGGGCATAATTCCATTGATTGTAATTTGTTTTTGTATACGGAATAAAATAATAAACATACTGTTAAAAAACAAAATTTTTTATTAAATAATTATTTACATATAAATTTTCGAAAACTATAAACTCAATTTATAATATGCGCAAAGTTAGAATGAAATAATTATGTTTCATCAGCCCACTGAATTCCAATAAAATGATAGTTAAAATATTGTTTTTTTTTATTTAACCCAAGTTGCCTTTATGAAAAGCTACGAATTTATCTCATGATGTGGCAATGTACGGGGTGTTACGCATGCTTGTGAATGTCAATAACGGATTTTACAGTTACTTTAAATATACTCGAGATAAAAATGTAAGTACAATAATTATTTAATTAATGTTAATGCATAATAATTATCAAATTAATGTTAATACATTTTATTTCTTAGGGGAAAACACAAAACTCCACAGCAGGATGCTATTTTCATAAACTTTATGGAAATGCACGTTGATATGGCCAAGAACATCACGCGTGGTGACAAGGTGGCAGTCGCGGTGGCCTGGACTGAATTAACCGAGGCCCTAAATGCAAATGGGCCCCCCATCAAATCTGTAGATGAATGGCAACGCGTAAGAATAACAAAATAATATTATAACATGCCAATTTATAAAAATGCATTCGCAGGTTTGGAAGGATTGGAAACATTCCATTAAAAAAAAT